>JAYMTH010000425.1:0-21311 GCA_036897465.1 Pelargonium australe
TACCCTTATTCAAAAAAAAATAACAAAATAAAAAAAAAAAAAAAAAAAAAAAAAAAAAAAAAAACTCAGACTATCATAGTTTTGACAATTATACAAACAAAGCTGCCAACATTTACTAAATTCTCCCTCCGTCCCAAAATAAGTATTCTATTTCTTTATCATTTTTGTCTCAAAATAAGTATCTCTTTCTTTTTCTAGGAAGTTAGTTGTGCACAAAACCTACCAAATCGCAAAATCAAAGAATAGAGACCATTTTGCGTAGATTATAAATTTCCCCCAAAAAAATACACAACTGAGCTACTAATTAAATTTGATAACTATTCGAGACAGATATGAGCTACTAATGGCAATTGGCAAAATCCAAGAACTGACGCAGAAATCATTTGAGACCAGTTCAAGCTGATCAAACAAAAATTGTTTTGAAAAAAAAAAAAAAAAAAAACGGAAATGAGCCACTAATTGAATTTGATTATTTATCAAGACGACGCTTCAATTTTAACAACACTAAACCTAAATATGCTCACTAAATCAATTCCAGGAAAACACAAGGGCGCTGCTGCTAAGACACACCCATGGTTAACTCGGAGACTGCGCAGGAGCGATCGGTTACATTAACAAGCTAATATGATCACAAAGAAACTAAAACAGCAACGAAAAGTAAAAACAAAGACAAAAAAAAAGGAACAAAAGAAGAAGAAGATAGGTATGGATCAAATTTAGCAGAACAAAGAGAGAACTGGGTTCCGAAACAACCTCGCAGCCGCAGTATGTTTGCTGATTCAATCTTTCTCAAATCAAGCCACCAGAATTTACAGTAGATAATGGAGAGAGAGAGAGGGTTTGGGAGGAATGTGCTTGTTTGGTGAAGTCAAGTGGAAGTTAAGAATGGTAGCTGGGAAAAGAAAGCAGTGACGCCTACGAGTTTTGTTTTGTTTATTTTTAGTACGTTTTGTGTCATTATTTATTAATTTAGTGTGTAAATTTGAATATAACACATAAAAACGCTGTAAATTTGAGTTACTCTCCATACTCTTGTCGTGATTAGTCTTATTCTTTTGTTGTTTTAGGACTCGTATTGTTGATACACTTGTAGACGCGTCATTATTATTTTACGGTAGTTTGTGAGAACGCGTATGTTAATAGTCAATGGATTCTTTTCATGTTTTATATCGTACCATGCTAGTTTGTAGATTGTTTCTACTCTCTTAGGTAATCCATTATTGAAAGTATTGTTCAGTCGTCTTTTGTTAGATCGATGAGTATTGCTTGAGGTTGTTACTCGTCTGATGCTTTTGGAGAGGATTTGGTTTTATTGTCAACTGTTGCAATCAAGATTTAACCATTTATGCGAGCTGTTCTTTTGAACATTTGAGATTTACGAGTACAAATGGGTATCTAATAAGTCTTCCCATCTTCATGAACCCAGATCGAAGATGCAAATCTTAAGCACACTTTACCAATTGGCAAGAAAACACACCAAGTGCTGAAAATGAATCTTATCAAAATCCCTGTAAATTGAATGATATGAATTTGTAGCATAAGCTCACACTGAGAGACTCATAGCTATAAGATTCTATAAATAAAAAAATAAAAAACAAGATTTAAGTCTTTGATACATGTTGAACAAACTTTTTTTATAGGTACCTAAAGATTTAACACATCATTAATTTGAGCTAGAGTATGATAAATCCAATATTCCATCTAACTTGTTCTTCAAGTTTGATGTCAGACACAGATCACTTATCACTGAAAGTAGACCCGACAGAGGCCAAACGGGAACAATACTGACTTGCCACGAACCCATGTCTCAAAAGAAGCTCGAAAATGGGTTACAAGGTTATCTATGGAGAAGTTGCAAGCCCCAAGAATTTGCCATGTAATACTGGTCGGTCTGGCCCCGAAAAATAATAATGTTGCCTAGTTGAAGAACCCTTTACTTGCCTTCTTCCAATTCAGAGATTGGCTTCTCATTGCTGCTTATTTCGGTGTTGCTTTGCATTTCAAGTAATTTCTGTTGCTCCTCGTTTTCTTGTGCTTTTACTTCATTCACAGCCTTAGGTTTGTTGCTCGTGGACTGCTGATACATGACACCACCCAGCATACAAATCAAAAGCCCCATCGTTCCCACTAATGTAGAATGCTTGTCCCAGACAAGCAAGTTAATCACCACTGTCAATAGCTTGTTCACTATGCCAAGAACGGTAAATCCCGTAGCGGAAATTGCTCTCCGACAAGAGAACCCGAAAAAGGAAATGGATAAGCCAAATAAACAAGATAACCCCACTGGCAACATTACATCGAAAGAGTACCAATCAGTCTCTTCTGAAATTTCATGCTTTATTTTCTTCAACTCCCCCATTATAAGCAGCTCCAACGGAAACAACAGAAGAGCCTCGAGATTGTTGTAGAGTACAAGACCCCACGTATTTAAACCAATGGTCATCACCACGTGCTTGATGTATACGAAATCTATCGACATGCTAATGAGGTAAGCTACAGCCCAGGTATAAGCCATAAACGTGAACTGATAATCTGTTAGGACATAAAGTACACTTCCAGCAAAGATAGTAGCAAGCGAGACCCAGGTTTTTATTGATGGCCATGGCTGGTGCAAAAAAAGAGTCTCTCCGATTGCAACAAACATGGGGACCACTGAACGGAATACAATGAAAGTATCAACATTGGCATGAAGAAGGAGCTCGCTGTTGGTGAAAAGCGAAAGGTAGAATATAATTGCTGCTGGGAGGAACCGCCACATGGTCAGGAGGTCAAGTCGATCGTGCTCTAAGAGCTTGAATCTGCCAAAAATAAAGACTCCAGCTGCACTTGTGAAGTACTGTAAAGCAGTGAGAGCACCAGGATAAGGAAACTTCATGACAGCCCATTTATTTATGATGGAGAGCAACGATGCTGAAATGCAGTATCCAGCAGCTACACCATAAACTGAGATGTGCCCGAGTAAGGCACTATACCAAGATGCCGGTAGGTCACTAGAAAGTGAAGGAGCTTGTAGATCTTTTAGGGTCTCACCATCTTTAGGGTTCTCCGCATCCTTAGACATCTAAAGAAGAGTAGCATAATATTAATAGTCATCCATCCATATAAGATAAGATTACAAAATAACATATTGAGCATAAGGAAAACAATTACTTGATATTCAACATTACAACCAAGTATTCAACAACAATTCCAAAAGTTAGACTCCTTTAGGAAAGAGCTCGCACGAAAACAGGAGAAAGACAAATGATTTACCTCCAATTACAAAATGACTACATGGAACAAATTAACAATACAAAAGAAAGAAAGAAAAGTTGTCATTTCCCCTTAATATGTTTACCAATACTCATAGACAAGAGGGAAAAGGGTAAGAAATAAGCACTGCTTCCAGAATAAAATGTCTACCAGGAAGTCAAAAAGAACAAAGTAATGACAGAGAGGCTGCCTAGCTATACATATAAAACTTGAGCCCGTAACGAAAACCATGATAGATTGGGAATCAATCACAAACTTCAAATTCTGCATATTAGGTAAACAGTACCTTGGACAATACTAAGTAAGTTCAAATAAAGTGAGATCTTACTTATGTCCCACAATTGAGCAAGAAACAACTAATGTACAGCCTTAAAGAGCCAAAGGCTCCCTAAATCTGAACTGTGGAATATACAGATTCCAATTCTGACTTGGGTTTTAAATATTACAGCTGAATTTAGCATCTGATAATCGGGACCCTGTTCAATTGTGAAAAGACTTGTTTGAGAGAAAAATTTATCGTCAGTGGAAAAAAAAACCGGACATACACAACCAGAACAGACTATGGGTTGACAGAAAATACAGTTTCTCAAGAAACCTGAACTTATTTGAGACGAGAATCGATATCTTCAATTCCTCCTAGTTATTGTGTGATCAAATAAAAGTCTAAACGAGCTCAAGAAATGCTCAAACTTGATTTCTGTGAAGCACTAGTCTGGTTTAGGTTCAGGATGTTGCAGAACCAATAGATATACAGTTTGGTTTGGATTTAGACATCAAATTAAGCCAACCCGGCTTTTACTTTTTAAGACAATTAAGCTTGGAATGAAGTTGAATCTCACTCATGTCTCAATTAAAGTCTTAAACCAACTAAACCTAATTAAAGTAAGAGAGCAAGCAGACTCTGCCAAGACACATTCAAATTGGATCCGGTTGTTGGGGCAGGTATGAGTGTTATTTGTGACATGTCAAACTTTCATAGAGGCTTGGCTGATTCTCAATCATTAACTCTCGGAGATTTTTTCCTCTTCAAATATAATCTATTCCTGATTCTCACAATATATGCAACAAATTTCAGAATCACATCCAAATCCCAACTCCACCGACAATGTTTACAGTGCCAAATCTGGAATCGCCTCGAGTGTGAATGAAAAAACTTAATGTTCAAGAAAAATCCAAAACAATAAATCTGAAATGCACAACACAACTACAACCTACAGAGCAGTGAGTAATGAGTACAGCAGTGCATACAATGATACTACGCAAGAAACACACCGTCCAACGGTTAAATTACTTGATTCCCGGGTAACGGAAACCCAAATTTTGTCAATTTCTTCTCCATTTTCAACGTGAAACGCGCGAACACGATTCGATCCGTTCGGATCGTGTAATGGCCATGGAAAAAGAAATCAATTGAGAGAGAAAGAGGGAGTGTCACACCTGTGGTGAGGTCGTAGAGTCTCGAGATTTGCGATGCTGCGTCGATCTGAAAGGTTTCTCTGGTTGGACTCGATTCGAGAAGAAGAGTAACTGACTGTGTGTGCGGGGATGCAAGTCGTGACTCTATTACTGGCAGTTATGAAAATTGCACTTTTCTCTCTTTTCTTTTTGTTAATTCGAAATGCACCCCTAAAGTTTGACTAATTCAAAAAGAGCTATCTTCTTTCCATTTTTGTCCCAAACCTCCTACTCTTCCATTTGTTTTCACATCTCTCACCCCCTATTATTTCTTTTCTTTTTTTCTTCTTTTTTAGCACTCTTTTCTTTTCTTTTTTCTTTATTTAAGGAAAAATAATAATTTCATTAAAATCAACGATGAATTATAGATTCCGTCGTAGACGACGGACATGATTTAAAACTAAATGGCTTAACATGAGTAATTTAGTTCTCATATCTCAAATATGATCCTTCAAGTACTTTCAAGTGGTGACACTATCACCACCTCATTGCGCTAATGTCACTGTCACCTCCTATGGTTTCCAACGCCATCATTATTGGATGTATGCAACAATCATAGAGTACATGATATTATTATGATGCAAAACACGATGTCTTCTAATATTTACTTTTTTTTATTTGAATATCCCTCAAGTTATGAAGTACGAATCATTTTTCAATTTCGAATTATTCTTAATTTTTATGCATAATATGCTTGTTTGGTAGTTCTCATGTCATTTCGCATATATACTTGTTATTATTTGCAATTTGAAAATTGAGGAACACGCATTGAATGTCACTTACATTGGGTTCTAATGTAGTGTCCATACCTTATGTCTTAGAATTGGAGTGTTCAAGTGTAAACTCAATCCAAAGGTTCACACAATAAAAATATTTGGCCCCAAATTCAATATATCGTTTCCATAAACACGAGACATATAAATGTTCATTTGACCTTTAATTAGTTCAAAAAGAAACAACAATAAGTAAATTCAATATCTATTAGGTAATTGACTACTCATCCAATGTATATTGGATAATATAATGCAATACTTATGCGTGGATCACATATTGTTGAAGTTGGTTGTATTTAGTTGGTTGATAATGTAAATAAAATAGCTCACGATGGTTAAAGCCCTGCAATGAAACTCTATATAAGTTCATCCACATTTTCAAGAAAAATATACAAACAAGTCCGTATATAAAATATATTAAAGCAAACACTATTGTCCATTAAAGTTGGGATGTGCTTGCAAAGTTGTGATGAAATCATTAAAAAAATCCACGTGATTGCTTTTAGTTTTATTTTATAATTTAATTTTGTTGTCGCTTCCTATTGTAAGAGGAATTAATGTACAACAATGCTCAAAACTAACCGATATCATTTAACCAATTCGGAAGTTACATGTCAATCTGACACAACATTAATCACAAACACAAAAAAAAGCGTTTTAAAATACTAATTAGTCAGACTATAAATAATTTATCATAAATGCACTCAACACATGTAAGAAAGATCACATCGTTATTTATAAATAAAATATACCTTCAAACAACTATTCAATTTGAATAAAAGATCCGACAACAAAATAATTACAAGTTATTCGATAAACATAATTTCCTTTCATTTATGAAAATTCATCTGTATAATTTCAACTAGGATTGTCATCACTAACTTTAACTAGCAATATTACACAATTAAGAAATTGTGTTACAATTTTCACAATATAATGAAGATTTAAGGCTACAAATATAAATAACAATTATGAAAAACACAAAATGTTTGGGTCTCTATTTTATTTTTCTTTTCAATTTCTAAAGCGAGCACTATATATAAAGTTGCCGTTAGGGTAACTCAGATAACGGCGTAACTCTCTTTGCCAAAGAATCAATGAACAGTTTTGGGCATTTTTCTCGCACACACTTCACATGAGCACTCCTCTTTCTCTCTAATCCGCTGCTTAAGCTTCGCATCGCCATTTCAGGTAGCTGCAATTTTCTCTGTCGATCGTCGACAGCTTCATCAATCTTGTACGATTGTGTTATTGATTTTCGTGCCTCCTTCGAACACACACGACCACGCCGATCTCTTGAAGCTTTATTTTGGTTTATTTTGATTTTCAGGGTATATCCGGATCAGGGTTTAATCGCATTTGAAAAATTCAGGTGATTGCTTGGATCTGTGTAGGTAACGTTTGTCACTTGTACCCTTTTTACCTCGCCCTTTGTTTGGATGCTGAGAAATTGAGGAAAGGAAGAAGAATCTGGTATTGATTGATGTTGAGGTTGTTATGTCTAGGAAGTGGACGTTTTTACTCGTCTGAAACTTGATTTAGCACTAAAGAAAACTCTTTTTCCCTTAACATCAATCAATTTCTCAGCAACCAAACATGGGGTTAGCCTTCTTTGTCTGCATTGTAATTTGGTTACTTGCATGATTTGTTTCATTTCTTTATCTTCTTTGATCAAGTCTAAGGGTGGTTGTATATTTGTTATTGGATAAGGGTCAAATAATTTGCAAGTACTGGTGTTTTCATTTTTTTTTTGCTACATGCATGCTGCTAAGTGTTCCATTTTAAATAAATATTATCATTTCAAGGTATGGCTTAGTCATGCCCAATTGTTGATTGCTTTATGTTATGAAGATTTTGGTATTAGGGTTGCATTACTTAGATCTCTTTAACTTGACAATGAAATTGTTATCTACACTACACAGGCACTTGTATTTCCAGTATTTTAGGCGGACCAATTTGTAAGCCAAGATGGGTTTTGATAATGAGTGCATATTAAATATCCAATCTCTGGCTGGGGAGTATTTCTGTCCTGTCTGTCGTTTACTTGTCTACCCAAATGAAGCATTACAGTCACAATGCACTCATCTTTACTGCAAACCATGCTTAACATATGTTGTAAGCACAACTAAGGCATGTCCTTATGATGGCTATCTAGTGACGGAAGCAGATGCCAAGGTTTTTCCTTAACCCATCAGTCTTTTTTTTCTACGGACTTTAGATGTTTTCTTTGCTGCTTATAAATGTATCTATTCTATAACCTTTCATTGCAGCCTCTTCTGGAATCCAATAAAGCACTAGCTGATACTATTGGGAAAATAGAAGTTCACTGTCTCTATCATAGGAGTGGATGTACTTGGCAGGGTCCTCTATCTGAGTGTACATCCCACTGTTCTGGTTGTGCCTTTGGCAGTTCGCCTGTGGTGTGCAATAGATGTGGAATACAAATCATACATCGTGAAGTACAGGAACATGCTCAAAATTGTCCAGTGAGTGAGAGCACGCACTTATATTTCATTTTCCTTCAATTTTGTGGATCTAGTTTTCTTTTTCTTTGTTAATGTGACGTGTTTTCTTGTTGTTTATTGACAGGGAGTACAGTCCCAAGTACAGCAGGCAGATGGTGCTCAGAATGCTGCAGCCACTGGCACAGCAATCACTGCTGATCAGAACCTGACTGCTCCTCAAGCAGGGACTGTGACTTCTCAAGCCCAAACATCGCAGGCTACTGTCACCACTACACCTGGACAAGATGCAAACCAGCAATCAAATTTGAATCCTCAAGCTTCTTTGCCAACTTCGGATCAGTGGTACCAGCAGCAGCAATATCAACAGTATTACCAGCAGTTTCCGGGATATGACCCGTACCAACAGCAGTATCAGATGTATTATCCTTATCAACAACCAGCAGCACTACAATATCAACAACAGCATTCACAAACTCATCCTCCTCAAGCAGGGCAACAGCAACCTCCACCGCAAGCCCAATCACAACCTCAACAGCCTCCAGCCCATTCACAGCCGCTAGCCCATGCTCCTATAGCTGCAACACCTCAGAACCAGGCACAGGTCAGCATGCAGCAGCAAAATCATCCTGCAGTGCAACCACATTCTCAAATCCAATCTCAGGCACCCATGCCAATCCATGGCCATCCACATCCTCAACCATATTCTCAAGCTCAGCCAAATCAACAGCCTAATTTACAACATCCACAAATGCCACAATATCAGCAGCCTAATCCTCAGATGCAACATCCACACACCCAGCCTTCACGTTATCCTGCTCCCCAACCCCCTACTCAAGGCCAGCTACAAGGGCAGCTTCAGAATCATCCTCAACTCCACCCTCTGCCCAACCAACCCTTGAATCCTAATGTCCAGCCTCCACCACAGAATCCGCCTGCCCATGCTGTAACTGGTCATCACTCATATGCACAACCTCAGCAGCAAATGCAGCCGGGAGCTCCACATCAGCAGCAAATGCATGCGCCCCCACAGGCTGGGCCTTACCGCCCGTCTCAACATCCTGTTCAAATGCAGAGTCAATTTCCTCAACAACCTTCTCAGATGCGCCCACCCCCTCAGCAACAACCTGCAATATTGCCTTCACCGGGTCAAGTCCTTAATGCCCCAACTGCACACCAGCAGCCAATTCACCCTCCTCCTCAGCAACCAGGACATCCTGTCCACCATCGGCCAGTTATGCAGCCTGTTCAACAAATTATGCCCCAGCAATATGTGCAGCAGCCACAGCCTTTTGCAGGACAACCATCTGGGTCAGTTCAAAATCATCTAAACCAGCAAGGTCAATATGCACAGCAGCAGATGCCAATTCAGTCTCAGATACGCCCCCAGGCTCCTACTCAGCCATTGCATTCCTATGCACAGTCACATCAGAATGTTGCAATGTCACATGGCATGCAAATTCATCAATCTCAATACGTTGGAGGAAGGCCTATAATGCCGAATCAAGGTTTTCAATCACAATCACAACTATATCCACAATCTGCTGGTATTCAGGTAAGGCCAACTCAGCTAAGTGCAAACCAATCTTCTGCAAGTCAGAATAACTTGCTCTGGAACAACAACCAGGTGAAATTGCCTACTGAGCAGTTGAAATCAACCATGTCAAATGATCAAGAATCTGATCAACATATGGCTAAAAAGGGTGGAAATGATCTTGATGGAGGCGAGATAAAACCTCTGAAATCAGAAACTGATATGAAGTCAATAGGTGTTGAGCCTACACCTGTAGGTGAAGTTGAAGAAAAAATTAGGTCTGTTTCGTCTGCCAAGGAGATTCCAGAGTCTATGAGGACTGTGGGTATAGCTGTTGATTCAAATAAGACGGAAAATGGAGAAACTGTAATAAAACAAGAGGTTAAGGAAGAAGGCAGTGTGAGTACTTTGGAGCCTTCAAATGGTGGTAAATCTGATGCAGTGGCTCAGAATCAGAAAGATGTTCCTGTTACTGCCCTGGTGGAGCATTCCGGCTTAGAAAACAATGAGCTTCAGCATAGCTCTGGGTTGAAAAATCACCCTTTGCAAGAAGCTGAACCTGTTGGAGAACAACATGTGAAGTTGCCACCGGCTCCTGGCCAGGGAAGCCATCTATCTTCATCTCTACAGCAGAGGCCTGGTGCTCCTATTTTACAAGCTCCTCCATCCCATCACCATACACCAGGGCCCGGGCATTCCTCCAATCAGTTTAGGCCTCCGGGTTCTGTGCCGGGTACTGAGGTTCCTCCTGGTGCTATACCCGTCTCAGGCTCCACAACATCCTATGGGAGAGGTCCAAGTCATTATGGTCCTCCTCAAGGGCCTAATAACCAAGCTCATATGCCCCCTTCTCATGCAGGCGCTCTCAGATCATCTCAAGGTGAGCCTTTCAGGGGGCCACCACCTGGTACATTACCTCCTGGTGGATTTGATTCACATGGTGGGATGATGGCTAAAGCTCCACCACAAGGTCAGATGGGTCAGCAACACCCTGCTAATCTTCCTCCTGATTTGGAGAGAGGTGGATATGGGCATCCCTTTGGTATCCACTCTAATATGATGAGAATGAATGGGGCTCAGGGCTTTGACTCATCGCTGGCACCTGGGATGCGGGATGAAAGGTTTAAGCCCCTTGCAGATGATCATTTTAATCCCTTTCTAGCCGATCCAAACAGACATATGATGGATCGTGGAGAGTTCGAAGAAGATAGCAAACGATTCCCTAGGCCTTCTTTGGATGGTGAGCCAAAATCTGGGAGCTTCTTTTCTTCTTCAAGGCCCGTGGATATGGGTTCTCATGGTTTTGGCATGGATGGTGCAGCAAGGAAAGTTGATCCTTCAAGATTTGGGCCTCCCTATCGTCATGAAGATGCCATAGTGAGATCAGATCCTAGTCTTGCTCATCCAGATTTTCTTGGACCTGTTCCTGGATATGGTGGGCGTCGTATGGATGGGTTGGGTCCTAGGAGTCCATCTAGAGATTATCCTGGCATATCTCCACATGGATTTGGTGGCCTTTCCGGTGTTCCAGGTAGCCACTCTGGCATGGATGATATTGATGGCAGAGATTCACATCGATTTGGTGATTCCTATCATGAAGGTAGGTTCCATGGTCTGCCCAACTATATGCGCAGGGGTGAATTTGAGGGTCCTGGTAACTTGCGAATGGGTGAACACATGAGGAGTGGAGATATGATTGGTCAAGATTTTCTGCCTCCCCATTTGAGAAGGGGTGAACATTTGGGCCCACGTCATATGATGGAAGAGCCAGCTGGTTATGGTCCCTTTCCTGGTCATATGCGGAGGGGAGAACTTGCCGGGCCTGGTAACTTTCCTCACCATTTGCCTCCTAGCAAATCCTTTGCAGGTGGCAGGCCAAATCCAAGACTTGGTGAACCTGGATTCAGAAGCAGCTTTTCTCTCCAGGGATTTCCACATGATGGTGGACTTTATTCAGTTAGTATCAATCTCCTGCTACCCTTACTTCTAGAGTTCTAGATGATATTTAATGCTCTTTCCTTGTTCTTGGCTTATTTATACTTAATTTGTCATTATTTCCTGCACATTGGGTGACACTACTTGCTCGGTTATTTTATTTTAACTCAATGGATATTTCAGGGTGATATGGATTCTTTTGATAACTCAAGGAAGAGAAAGCCAGCAAGCATGGGTTGGTGCCGTATTTGTAAAGTTGACTGTGAAACTGTTGAAGGTTTGGACATACATTCACAAACCAGGGAGCACCAACAAATGGCTATGGATATGGTCCTAACTATCAAACAGAATGCAAAGAAACAGAAAAGGTAAGTAATTGCATGTCTTGTGCTATGAGCAATTGCTGCATTCATCCATTTATCATTTTGATTTATTTGGAAGGATATTTTTAGTTTTCTTATTTTTTTTTCCATTTGTTTAATATTGCAGAATCCCTAGAGATCATTCCTCATTTGAAGATGCAAGCGAGTCCAGAAATGCCAATTTTGGGAGCCGTGGAAATAGGCATTGAGAGTCAGGCTGCTGTGTCAAGTGGGACATCCTTTCAATTGCTGACTTGGGAACAAATTTGTTTCTTTTGGTACTTTTTCAGCATTAGCGGTGTAGGTGATTCACCCTTCCATGTTTCTTTTCTTCTTTCAGGGTGGTTTATGGTAGTTCTGTCGTTTCAGGTTGCTGCAATGTTAGGGAAGATGGTTTTATGGAACTGAACTTCAGTAGCAGTTAAGTCTGTTGGTTTTTTTTTTTTACATTCTGGAATCTACATTTTAGCACTGGAATAGTTTTATGTCATCTTTAGTGTTAGCTTGTTATAGTAATTTTATGCTATCAGTTTGTTATGCATGTGGTGCTTACCCGGGGTTGAGAATATGACATTTATGGCTTAGTGTTATCAGGTGTTATCGTTTAACCTTTTAATATAATACCTTAATATGATTACTGAAGTTGATCTGGTTCTTCTAACTGGGTTTATGATAATTGCCTATCTTTATATATAAAGGCAGTTCAATGCATGAGGCTCCCACCATTGTGGGTTCTAGTAAAAGGCAATATTTTTATCATTCTGTCCTAGTGATGTGCTTTTGAGGTCAAATTGCAGTAGGTTGCTTATATTATTATAGCCCTTCTGCTGTTGTTTGACACACTCTAAAGGGACTTATTGTCATCTTGTTTTAAAAGATTTGAGTCCTTGGAGTCAAATGCTTAGTTTTTTTAGGTGAAGCTCAGGTAAAAGTAAACTTTCTTAAATGCAATGGATATAACTGTGTGACGGTAAAAAATAGGAAGTTATTAGCTAAAGGGAAATTAAGAACGAAGAGGAAATACTATGCTAGTAAATAGAAGTATGAGTTAGTTGGAGACTGTTGGGTGTAATATTTGGCTCGAGTAGATTAGAGGTCTATTGCTGCTTTTCCCTATGATTTTCATCAAACCATTAGTACATTGATGGCTTCAAAGCTGTCTCAAAGTACTGAAATATTGACTCAGATGTATAGTTATTGATCCTTTCAGCTGCATAGTTTCCTAGGAATTGGGCTGTAATAATCATGGTCTCATAACAAGAGTTCTTTTTAGTCCTCTTTATTTTTTCTGCATGTATTTTGAATGTTTCTATGCAATCTGAGTGCTTATAATAAATTTCTTCTTTAATTTCCTTTTGTAACTGGAAGTACCTATTATCATTGAATAGATATGCTTTATTATTGTTTATTTAATAACATTAATTATATTACACTTCTTTTGGGAGAATATTTATATCTAATTGTATCTTTATTGTCACATTCTTCTGGTGGTGAAATATGATTCAATTGTTATACGTTGAAATAGTTACTTAGAAAACTGCTCTAACCGTATTTATATGGGAACTAGTTTTCAAATGTTAACAAACTAAGAATGTAAAATCATCCCCATTGTACATTTAATAGGGTTTGCCAAACTTCGTGGGAGTTGAATTTTTGGTTTGGTGTCTTGCTGTATTGTTGTATGATATTCATAATGACCGAAGTTAAAAGTTCAATCAATTTCATAACATGGATACTGGATCTTAAAGTTTTCTTTGAGGAAAAGTTAGTTTTGAACTAAGGGAGGTTAAGAGAGATTATGATCTATTCATTGTTCATTTGGATTACAAGCTTAGCACACACGTATCAAATGGGTGTACTCATATGCAATCCATTTCTAGGGTAGTGGTTGACAAGGATCTACATTGGCAATAATGAAGTTTATTCAGAGGATTCCTTATACCATGATAGTTTGGACTAGTTGACTCAATTGCTCGTCCTTGAAGATGGAAGTCAATATAAAAGTTCAAGATTGATGCCTGGATTATCCAGAAGGTTAATAATTGGATCCTCTAGGTATTCACTGTAGTTTGAAGAACAGAACTCAATTGTTTGGAGCCTAATGGAAGATGAGAGTCATTAACAAAAGATATTGGGGTTGAAGCCCGGATTATCCAAAAGTGTACAAAAGAAATGTCATAAACACCCCCACCCCACCCCCTGTACATGTGTATCATGATTTACTTGTAAACATTGTCTGTGGGATAGGCATGGTTGTGCCTGACACATTAGTCCATGAGGCAGATATCAATTCTCTGATGTCTTAGGTTATGGATTAAGACCTAGTCAATATCTCATATAAGTGGCAAGAAGAAACCAACAAGCCACATTGCAACACCTAGGTTCTTTTTGGTGGTGTGCTGGATAAATTATTTTCTTATCTAATGTTGATTGTGGAGAGGCTTTCTTTTAGTGTTTTGTTGCTACTTTTATATGTTCTAAATTGAGCAAACTGTTTAATACTATTGCCATTTGCTAAAGCCCTGAGGTTGATGTTTAGATTTGATTTTTGTTTTTTTTTTTTTTGGTGAAGTTTCTTTTTTCATAATAGATCTTTTCAATTCGACCTGTTTTTTCGGCGAAGCAGACAAGAAAAAAGCTGAAAGTTCAGTGGAAAGACTCTTTTGTTGATGTGGTAAGAATGTTAAATGTATGGATCTTGTTTGTGCAAAGTTTGCTTCTTATTATTGATTTTCTAAAGTCGTTAATGTTGGGGGATTGTGACAATCTTCTGCCTTGTTGCGCATGACTTAGATTTTCATATATTTCATTTTTATGATTGAGTGCTTATTTGCGAGAACTTATGGGAATTTGTGGTGATCTTACCCAGTTCCTTTTTTCATTTACTTATATTTTGATTCTTGCTACAAAGTATGATCGGCTAATTTGAGCATCTTGTTAATGTCTGGCTATTTGGGTTACCCCATCAAATCTTAATAGTTTATTAGTAGGAATGTAGGATCTTAGAAGGGGCACGTAAGAAATTTGTTCAATGAAGCTCATTAGGGGGTTTATTCTCAGAAAGAACCATTACTCTAGGTTTTAACTTTGGGAGAGTAGACTTCGAAGTTTCGGTTCTGATTTGGTTCTAGAAACAAGCTTGAGTTCTGAATGTTAAACATGCTTGATTTTTGTGTATATTGCTAGTCTCAGATCTAGAGGAAGTGGTAGTAAGCTATAATACTTGAATTTCCACTAGACATGAGATGAGATTTTCGTTCAGTTGTTGGACTTACAAACTTTTACCTTAAAAGGACTTGCATCAAATATTCTGAAAAGACTGTAGAAACCCTATAAAGTACTGCTAGATTTATGGAAGCTGCTGGAAGAAACCATTCCATAGTTGAAACATCAAAAACCACTAAGATACATAAAAGAGGTTTAGGTTTGAAAATATTCAATAAAATCATGAAATAATTGTGACATGGACCTAAATCACTCATTATTGGTCCCTTCATATTTTAAGCTTACATGTGAGTGACATTAACATGAATAGGTTCTTTTTCAATGCTTCTTGTCATTTGCATGAATATGGTTAGGTTACATTTATGTAACGTTTTTCATAGAATTTGGCTTAGGTACATTATCTTGTTTTATATTTGAAAATATAATTTGGCAGTACTTTCGGGTAACTGATCTTAACATGTATTTACTCATAATTTGTCTATACGTAGAATGGATAGTTAGCTTTCTTCTTGCACCCGCCTTTTGAGTTACTACTAGTGCTGGACCGCTATCTTAGTAAGAACTGAAGAAAATGTTTCACTACCACTTGACACCTGTAGTAGTTTGTAATGAGCCTCTTAGTACAAGAGGGCCCCTTCTGCCATTTGACCTTATTTATTCCAACTCTAGCTTCGCGTTGTTGCCAAAATAGGAATGATAATATGATGTGTAGATTATCATTTGAAATTTTGAATTACTTTTTGTTGCCTGCTTTTAGAGCAGTCAGTAATTTGTACCTAATCTGGGTGTTTTGTCAAATGTGCTTGTTTTTCGGTCACTGTAATCGTGCACAACTCTATATGGTTGATTTGTTATAGATTGCGGTTAACCAAGTGCTCAATTTAACTTGGTCAACTTGGTATTATTTTTCCAGATGTTAATAGCTCACAGTTGGAGCTTTTGCTTGAATTTAGCTCATTACTTGCTCATTTTAGACCAAATTGCATTTAGTTCTTTATTTATGTAGTATGATTTTCCGGGGTGGTTTATCGTATATATGCTGTGCAAATCCAAACAAGTTAAAGATAGCTGTGAACCATCTTTTAGTTATGATGATAATGAAATATCACATTTTGAATGCCATAACTTGTAGGTAGTAGCATAGGAAAATATAGAATGTCGAAATATGATTATATAGGTGAACTATCTTACAATTTGTAGACCCAACTTAGTCTTAGGTGTGATGCTCATTGTTGTGAAATTACCTTAATTTTAGCTGGGGGAAACAGGCCTCAGATCTTTCCCGCTATATCCGGATGTGACATTGCTTTAGTGATTGGTTTGGTATTGTGAAGACTGGAACGCGAATTCTTACATAGACGACTTAGAAACTAGAGTGACCTTTTCAGATCTAGCATGTGATTTAGAGGTATTGGCGATTGCATGATAAATCGGGTTCTCTCAAGTTTTGTTCATGTTTAAAGTTTTGAATATGTCGGTCAAATTGCTGTGTTTGCTGGTTGTCATATTGAATCTTCCTTATGGTTTTACGAGCTAACAGAGCTAACACTTGTTGAAGTGTCCTTGTCTGTGCAAGGTGTTTTAGAGGGTGAATCTTCCTTGGAATGTATTAACTGGAAGTGTTTGTTGTTGAAGGGTTTTTGTAATCTTGTTTTTTGCCATTTTTATGTGTAACATTTCATTTCATGTATGTAAAAATAAATTGTGATCTTCAATGTTTGTGACATTTGGTTGAAATAAATAAATTAAAAAAGGTTTTGTTTTATATACTTGTTTATATTGCATATATATTTGTTTTATACTCCATGGTTTCAAAGCTTTAGCTTGAACTTATTCTTGGTTTTTATAGGTTTTTGCTGTATACCAAAATTGGTTTATACTTTATAGTATAGTAATTGCCAGTGGAAATAAAAATAAAAATAGTGTTGATGATTTTATATTTATTTACTTAAAAAGAAAAACAACTCTTTCTAAGAGTCGTTTATGAGACTATGACACCCTAAGTTTTCTAAATTGAACAAGAATGCTTTGTTTTTAAAAGTTCATAAAATTTATTTGATTGAAGACAATACAAAAAAAAAAAAAAAAAAAAAAAAAAAAAAAAGGTTAGGAATTAATGAAGAGTGGCATGAGTATTAGTTAAATTTAAAATTACATAGTATTGAATAAATAATGCACTTTAAATAACTTATTTACATCATTAAATAATGTTTTTTTAAGTCTTGATAATAATAAAAAATAATGTTTTTGAGTCTTAAAATGTAGATGATTTTTAGCATTCTCATGTACTGTAAACACTTTACATGAGAAAATACACATTAGTAAAAAAAGCTTGGAATTATAAGAAATACAAATTTGTCCCACGCAATTTACTTACTCTTAAAGACTACGTCACTCTTTCAAATCTCGAAAAACAATATCGTGCATTTGAATAATAAGTTAATAAGGAGGCACGTACAATTTCAATATTCCGGCTAAAATATGATTCAATAAACACATTAGTAATTACGTTCAAAAAAGAAAAACACATGAGTAATTTGTGTCTTATGACGAAATTGTCCCTGATACTTGATAGTTATAACAATTTACACCCGCCACCCAGACCTAGCTAACCACATACTGTCTCAATACAATTCAAAGCAGTAACCTGTTTCACAGCCTTTGCCGTCTCCATCTCCGTCGCCGTCGCCGTCGCCGTCTCCGCCGCTCTGCTTGCGGTCGCTACTGTATATTCTGCTTTCCGATCTTCTATATATCTTCCTTTTTGTTTTGTACTCTTTTGAATGTCCTATTTCCCTGTTCCACTCCTCTCATTTACCTCATGAGCTGAATAGAATTGGCGCTACGCCTTGGTTTGAACCAATTGGAGCACTTACTTTGCTGTTATTTTCCCTGTAGTACTTATTTTATACTGGGAGTGCTGTTTGTTTCCCAGGAAAAGTATTTGGTTCTTTCATGTTGAAACACTTAGTGTGATTAGATTTTTATTTATTTTTCTCATTCAGTTCATCTGAGAATTCATTAGGATTTTTAGTGATCAAAGGACGGACATAACATATGGTCAAAATTATGTATGGTTATTCAATATTATTACCTAGTGTCTTCAAATTTATTTATTGATTAAATTTAACTATTAATTTAACTTTCATTTAGTCTCATATTTTCTACACGTCCTCAGTTAATAAAGATTAATGCATGATCAAAATATGAGATTAAAGGAGATAAACTAATGTGTTTTTGAGCAAGAATGATGAGATCAAGTAGTACCAGGAAGTATGATTATTTAAAAGATAGTTAAGGGATAAAAAATGATATGTGTGTATAGTTGGAGGACTATTATAACTTTACTCTTTGAATAATATGACAAAAATGGAATTGTGGTTTGAAATTGTAAGGAAGTCTCCAAAACAAATTTTAAATTGTTCCTGGTGGGAAGTGTGAATAATGACCTGAAAGGCTCCCACTTCCATATAAATTGTGTCTTTTATGTTATGCAATTTTGATGTAACGTTTTCTCTCACTTTCTGCTTATGCCATAGGTGTTTAAAATGGGGATGGCTTCAAAGCAATCAGGAAAAGGTAGAATCAGTGACAGTGATTTCGAAGATGACAATGATATAGAGAATGAGAATCTAGTTGTGAGTAATATTGAACTTGTTTGGGGTTTGGTTGTTGTTACTATTTCTCTTTATGTTTTATGTGAATTGGAGACTTGTAATTTAGATGGAGCAAGATGATGATGATTATGATGACGTGAGTGAAGAAGATGAAGAAATAGAGGAGGAAGAAGGAGAAGGAGAAGGAGAAGACGAAGAAGAGGAGGATGAGGGGACAGATCAGGAAGATCAAGAAGGCGATGATAGGCGGAAAGATGCTGAGATTGAAGAACTAGAGAAGGAGTATATTGATCTAAATCATCAAGAGCAGTAAGTTTTTTAAATACTCAAATGTTCTATTAGAAATGAACAATATAGTAGTAACAACTTGATGGGGGATTAATCTAATCGATTCCTTGTTGGTCGAATGCAGAATTATATGATTTGCCTCTGTTAATGTTTAGTCTAGATCACTACTCTCAAGACTAGGGGTTCTCACTGCTAGAATGATCTTTGTTCCTTTATGACAAATTTCATATTTTGCTTTATGGTTTTGAAGATCATCTTAATCAGTTTTTCCTCATATTAGAAAACATTATCTATGTCATTTAGAATATAATCTAGATTATTTATCTCAAGTATGCTGAACGGCCAGCCTTTGTCTTTGTGCTATACTAGTTCTCTTTTACATTCAGTCAGGTGAAATTACATCCTCTTGAATTTTCTAACCTGTGACAGTGGATCTTAGGTTGCAAAATCTTCTAGTGATTAGTTTCTTATTTGATATGCACAATATCAGGTACTAGTACAGACATGATTGCAATCCATATTTGTTTTCTGATTGTAGCATGTGTAATAAATTAGGAATTCTGGACATGCTTCTGGAAAATCTTTTTATTTTATTTTATTTTTCTTCTTCTTCTTCTAAATAGATGGCCACATTCATATTTTTCATTCAGAGATATTTTAAAGAACCTGAAACGTCACAAGGATGAGGATCTTCTTAAAGGTCAATCAGTGAAGAACCAAAAGGTGTGATATTGTTATTACTTATTATTTTCTTAAGCATGAAATAAGTTCATTGTGCTCAATGCCACTCACTGACTTGAGTAACTCACTTTTATGTCATTTACCTTCTTTCTTCCTTCATTTGGTTGTTTTTATTGAAGGCTCTTTGGGACAAAACTCTGGAATTCAGATTCTTACTTCAGAAAGCATACAACAGTTCAAATAGATTACCACAGGTAATTGCTGGTCACTGTCCTTTTTCTGTACCCTTCCAATTGGAGAATTCTTTTTTAGTGTTGTAGTTGGTTATAATGGTCTATTTGCAGGAGTCTGTCAGGTCTTCATTTTGTGATGTGGATGATGGTGTCAATATAGCATATTCAGATTTGATTACTTCATCTAAGAAGACTTTAGATTCTCTGTTGGAATTACAGGAGGTATAAATGTATAATTAATTTACACATATGTTTAATTCTTTTGCCAACTTTTCAATCAAGCTTATAGTAATTTGAGAATAATCTTTAAAGAAAATGTTTTTTTACTCTCTGCTTCCTTGCTTTACCTTGTCATGCCTGTACCTTGACAGGCTTTGCTTGAGAATAATCCATCTATTGTTCAAGCTACAAATGGTATGATGCAGATCTCATGCTTTACAGTTTTCTGTTTATTATTTGTTCTGCTATCTGCTTATTACACAAAGTTTAGTATGAAGCCTTGATAATGGCCACATAATTTTGTGGAAGTTGTGTGGGAGTACATTTCCAAATTGGCAAAATGTATCATGGAGAGTCGTGAGGATTTGAATTATGCTGTGCCTTTATTCTGGCCTTCCTTTTCTTTTGGTTCAGTTCCTTTCCTCTTGCTTGGTTAGATGCAATCCTCTATTATTTACTTGTCCCATTCTTAGGTTTGCCTTAAGTTTTTATTTTGATGAAAATAACTAAGGGTCCTATTTTCTGATAAGTGTGATATACATGTACATAGAGATCTTGATAGGGCTTGCTAAACTTGTTTCCTTCTTTTAAGATAATTCTGAACGTTCATCCAAGAGTTCTGAAGCCTCTGAGAATCTGGATGTGGATGAAGAATGGAAACGAGTTTCTGAGTTGCATAAGAGGTATTCTAAATTTCTAATAAACTATGTATGTTCCACTATAGGGATTTTATATCTCGATACGTTCATACAATACCAACGGCACAGTTATTTCATGCTTTTGTGAAGTTTAGTCGTCTTTCTGCATCTGCTTATATTTTCAACTGCCCCTTTTCCATTTTGTTTCTATTTCTTATTTTTGTTGCTTTTGCAAGTTAAATAACATTGCCATTGCTGGTATCTTGTAGAATAGCTTCTTTCAAAAACAAGTCCATCGACAAATGGCAGAGGAAGACACAGGTGACAACTGGTGCTGCTGCCATTAAGGGCAAATTTCAAGCTTTTAATCAGGTTTGGCCTTGTCACTGAACTGCAGCTCGTGTTTTTTTTTTATTAGCAAACGTAACAACTGCAGCTCATTTTTTTTTATTTTTGACAAGCAAGCGTAACAACTGCAGCTCATGTTCTGTTATAGCTTTTCGACATGACTGATCTGTTTCAACTTTCCCATCCCAGAATATTAGTGAACAAGTGGCAACTTACATGAGAGATCCAAGCAGAATGATCAAGCAAATGCAACAACGAAGATCAACAATTGGCATTTTTGGGGCTGTAA
>JAYMTH010000426.1:0-21301 GCA_036897465.1 Pelargonium australe
TAGCTAAGTTGCGGACAAACCATTAATTGAGAAGTCATTTTGGAGTGAAATTAGCATTCATATATTGTTTTTGGCATCCTCGTACTCTCCATTTTCTTACACTCCATGTTTTGTGTGTTACAATGACTGTCGCACACTACTTAGTGTCAGCGAAAGTTGTAGAAATGCACAAATCTAACCTTCTTTGCAAATCATTGCAGTTTGACGGACACAACCAAAAGTAGCGGCCTTAAAGCAGATCATGCTGGGAAGCAGCACAAGCAGAAATCAAAGCCGCAGCAGCAGCAGCCGCCGCAGCAATCACCACAACATCATATACAGCAGCAGCCAGAGTCACAAGCCCCTAAAGCACGTTCAAAATTCTTAGCCTACAAGTGTCTTCCTTGCTTTTCTTTTTGCAGACGTTGTCGTTGTTGCCGTTGCTCTTGTTAAGAAAGTGAGTGCCACTAAACTTATAACCCGCTCTCTGAGTCAATCTCGTCTTTATCACAAATGGTTATGTCAGAACACACAAAAGCTCAAGGTTTCAATATAGTCAAAATTCACATACGTTTCTCTGGCGAGCATGATATCTCTGATGATGCTATAACTTTGTTCACGATTTAATGATACCATAGTGCTGTTTTATAAGTCTCGATTTTAGATCAAATAATACGTTTATTTACTCACTAACACGTCTTTTGTTTATTTAGGATGTTTGAGTCACATTGTGTCCTGAAGCCACAAAATCTTCACGCGTTAAACATGATCACTGATAAATCAACCGATCTTCAGCAACTCATTAGCAAGAAGGGTCCTGGGGTCGTATAGTGCAGACAACAATTTCTTATTTTCTGTTTACTGCCTCCAAGAGGAGGCGAGTGACGGTGATCTTCTTGACTTTATCCTCTGGTTTTGAAACGCTAACCTTGTGACAATGCGAATTTAGGAGAAATATATACAATATGTAGAATTTGAGGGTTTCTATATATAGTGTGGATACATACAAATTAGAGCACATTCATATCCTTACTTCCTGAAAAGTTTTGTACATTTACCTATTGTTGTAGATGATTTTAGGGTTAGGTTTCTCAGTTCCGAATGTAAAATAGAATCAATACAATATATTCGGTTGTTCCACTAGGATATCTTCTGTGATTTTCGCTTCTGATATTTTAATGCATTTAAATTTAATTTCTTTTCTATCATTTGATTCAAGATCTTATAATGGTACAGCCATAAATCTGGATATCATGGTTCTTTTTTGTTTGTTTATTGGATATATGGAATCAAAATTAGGTATTTTGTTGAGAAGATGAATCTAATTATTTTATTGTAGCAAATTAATAACACAGATAATGTGATCTTTAAAGCTATAGATTATTTGACAGATCACTTTGTTTGGTTTAAATATGAGTTTATTTTTTTGCCTTTTTCTTTTGATGTCCATTGATGTTCTAATTAGGGATTATAAAGTCTCTGTTAGGTAAACCTATCTCTAAAATGAGATTGAGAATAAATTATGTAAAGTTAAATTTTAGTGAATTAATTATGTAAAGTTAAATTTTAGTGTATATAGTTTATAAAATACTAAATTATCATTGCCTTTTAAATGCAAAAAGTAAAATATTTTGTAAGTCGACTAAGTTATTAACTGGATTGGCCTGAATATGGTCAACTTAACTCGCAAATGATGCATGTTGACCCAAATCAATTTTTGGACTGTCATAGTACATGTGTTACAGAATAGTGTGTGCATACATACATGTATACACGTCAAGTCGACTCGTGTCGAATATACGGGTCAATTGTACTGCGTTATAATATATATATATATCGACCTTATAGAAAGCTTATGTATTGGTACTTAAGGTTAACTCATACATAATTTGGGTCAATACGTGTGATTTGGATTGGATTGAGATTCTTTTGGTAATTATAATTTGCAACGATAGGGGATTAAAGTAAGTCAACATACAAAGCTTATGTCAACATTCAATATTAATACATACTGAATATTTGTGCTAAATCTTTTTCAGTCAATTTTTCTCAACAACATGCACACACCTAAGTCCACAAGACATGTCCCAAAATAAATAAAATAAATAATTCTTCTCAGCAACATGCACACACCAACTTACGAGTAAGACTACTTGTGAGTTGTGACCAAATTATATAACTAGATTATCAATTAGACACATATTTACCCTTCGAAAAGAAAATTAAACACAAATTTAAGTGAATCATATCCCACAATTATACTATTTCTAATATGTTATTGTTTCCATTTAGGGCTGGTAATTTGGGTCACGACACGAACACGACACGAATTTAAGCGGATTTGAGTTCAGCTTAAACGGATTTGTGTCGTGTTCGTGTTAATTTTTCAACCTGTGTAATAATAGTGTCGGGTCTGTGTTGAACCCACATAAGAGCATCAGCAATGGAGGGACTCAATTTGAGTCCCTATATGTATTAATTTTTATGTTCTTGTATGCCACATCAGCAAGAGTCTCAACGAAAAAGAAATACTACATTGCACAGACTCAACAAAAAGATATTCTACAGTTTTTTTTTTTGGGGCTTATTTAAATGATTATGTGGCCATATATAAGTGGCTAGTGTGAAAAAAAAATTAAAATTAGAAGAGGTCCAGTCCTTGTTCAGAGGGACCAGCCCTTTAAAGGGTTTATATGCATTGGTGGTTTTGTCAAAGGCCCCATGCAATTGGGACCTCCATTGCAGATGCTCTAACCCGTTTAACTAAACGGATCTTTATCGTGTCATTTGACATGTTTATTATCAAATCTTGTGAGAAAAAACTCTAATTCAAGGTCATTTAAATAAATAATCGGATCAACAATGACCCATATAAGTTAATTGTGCCGAGTTGAGTAGTGTCAACTCAAACTTGTTTATGTAATCGTGTCACGTCGTGTCGGGTCAATACGAACCCGATTATTAAACGTGTCTTTGTGTCGTGTCGTGTCAACTCGCTTGTAAACAGGTCATGTTCGTGTTGTGTAATTCAATCCGTTTAATAACAAGATCGGATTCGTATTGTCCAATTTAACAAAATACTAAATTTTCTACATGAACACGACCCGCGAACACGAATTGTCACACATGTTCTCATTATTAGCTTAGGTGTCCAGTATTGCAGCGGCAAAAAAAAAAGGGAAAGAATAGTCAAGTTCTTTAATTTGATAATTCCATTACAACAAAATAGCACAAGTTGGGATTAGAAGGGAAAAAATAAAATAAAATAAAAATAGGTCCAAATCATAACAAAATGTAGCCTTTTTCCTTTATCTATTACACTTTTGGTCAAGCTGGTGAGTGTGAAAATGGTAAAATCTATGCAAAATTTTCAAAGGCCCAACGGTAAAATATGCCACGAGGAGTGTCCCATGGGACCCACAACCCATCTGGTCTAACTGGAAGCCGCCATGTAATGTTGACGGTTGATGATGCATTGAAGTCCACCTGGCCCCACCACACCCACAAACACACAGCTACGAAGCGACTCTTGAGAAAGATCAACGAAGAAGAAGAAGAACCGAACCCGAACCAGCAACTAACAGGACCATAGAGACCCAAACCAGAAAAAAACTGTGTTTATCTTGTTTCTCTGCAACAAAAAGCCTCCACCTTTGGTTCGAAATTGACTTGGGTTCGTTGAGTTGACCTCTGATTTTCGCCATTTTTGGTTCACAATGAGATGTTACGTGTTTTGTGAAACCCTGATCTCGCTGTTCCTGTTCTGGGTTTTCTCTTCCGTTTCCGGGGACTCGTTTTCCGAGAAATTGATTCTCTTGGAGTTCAAAAGCTCTGTTTCTGACCCTTCTGGGATTCTGGGCAGCTGGGACTTCAACGACGCGGAGCATCACTGTTCGTGGCACGGCGTGTCCTGCGACTCCAATTCTAGGGTTTCTGAGCTCAATATCATTGGTGGTTGCGATGGGTCTGGAGGTAATTTACAAGCTTTGTCTTTTCCATTTTATGGGTTTGGGATCAGGAAAACATGTTTGAATGGTGGTGGGAAATTGGGGGGTAGATTGTCTCCTTTGATTGGGAAGCTCACTGAGCTTAGGGTTTTATCACTTGCTTTCAATGAATTTAGTGGTGAAATTCCTCTTGAGATTTGGGGTTTGGAGAGGTTGGAAGTGCTTGATCTTGAAGGGAATTCGCTTTCCGGGGAACTGCCGGATCAATTTGTGGGGATGAGAGATTTAAGGGTGTTGAATCTCGGGTTCAACAGGATTGGTGGGGAGATCCCTGTTTCGCTTTCGAAATGTGTGAATTTAGAGGTTATGAGCTTATCTGGGAATAGGATTAATGGAACGATTCCCAGGTTTTTGGGTGGATTCCCGAAGTTGCGAGGCCTTTACTTGTCTCATAATTGGTTAGTTGGGTCCATTCCGGGGGAATTTGGGCAGAATTGTTGGAATTTGGAACATCTTGATTTGTCCGGGAATTTCATAGTTGGCAAGATTCCAGGGAGCTTAGGGGAATGTTTGCTGTTACGGACACTTTTGTTGTTTTCGAATAAGCTTGATGGCGTCATTCCTCGAGAATTTGGTAGGCTTCGGAGGCTTGAAGTTCTAGATGTTTCTAGAAACAGTCTTAGTGGTTCTTTCCCTGCTGAGCTTGGGGATTGTTATAATTTATCAGTTCTTGTCCTCAAGAATCTCTTTGAACCTATGCCAAGTAATAGGAATTTGAGAAAAGATTCCTTAAACGCCAAGAGTGACGACAATAATTTCCAAGGTTCTATTCCAAGGGAGATTACATCTCTTACTAAGCTGAAAATACTTTGGGCTCCAAAGGCAAATCTTGGAGGAGAGCTTCCGAGAAACTGGGGCAGTTGTGACAGCTTGGAAATGGTGAACTTAGCGCAGAATCATTTTAGCGGAACAATGAATGGGGTGTTCCGAGCTTGCAAGAACCTGCATTTTCTTGATTTGAGCTCGAACAAGCTTATTGGAAAGCTCGATGAGAAACTTGCGGTTCCTTGTATGGTCACTTTTGACGTAAGCGAGAACCTTCTTTCGGGGATCATCCCCCGATTTAGTCACAGAGGTTGCCCTCGTATAGATTCCTTGGATTCAACTCTAGTCCAAACAGACGACCCATCAATTGCATATGTATCATTCTTGACTCGCAAAACTCGTTCTGTGACACCATTGCCATTTTCAGATGCTAGTCTTGCTGTGATTCACAACTTCGGTGGGAATGACTTCACTGGTTCGATCAGATGGCTCCCACTTGCACGGGAGCGATTTGGGAAACCGATTGAGTATGCATTTATTGCCGGTGGAAACAAACTCGTGGGATCTTTTCCGCGAGCTTTATTTGGAAAGTGTGGAAATTTAGATGGAATGATAGTTAATGTTAGAAACAACAAACTATCTGGCCACATTCCATTGAGGGTTGGTACAATGTGCGATTCTCTTAGATATTTGGATGCCTCTGGTAATCAAATTTCTGGATCAATTCCTGGTACTCTTCGAAATATGAGATCTCTCGTTGTTCTTGATTTGAGTGGAAACAAACTGCAAGGGAAGATTCCTCCCGGTCTCCATCAACTGAAGCATCTTAAGCGTTTAGCTTTGTCTAGTAACAACTTGACCGGTCCTATCCCATCTGATTTTGGACTTTTGCGCTCTCTTGAGATGCTTGAGCTCTCTTCGAACTCTCTGTGCGGAGAAATACCACGAGGTCTTCAGAAGTTGAAAAACCTTACTGTTCTTTTGCTCGACAAAAATAAACTCTCAGGATCGATACCCTCAGGTTTAGCTAATACGGTGTCACTGTCTACATTTGATGCATCTTTTAATAACCTGAGTGGCATGATCAGCTACAGTGGCGTCCTTGAGGTGAACCTTTCCCTTCGTTCTCGCTTCATAGCCTCCCGCTCTGTACTATCTTCGGATCTACCAGACAGCATTAACGGGAATTCACAAGGCACTGCAGCTCCTGTGACAGCGAGCGATAGCAAAACTGTAGATGATAGAATGGGTTCTATAGAGATTGCGTCCATAACATCGGCATCAGCCATTGTCTCAGTGCTGTTGGCGCTACTCTTCCTCTTCTTTTACACAAGAAAACGGGTTCCGAATTCCAGGGTTCAGGTCTATGAATCACGGGAAATTACCATTTTCACTGACATTGGTGTCCCAGTGACCTTTGAAAAGATTGTTCAAGCAACAGGGAGTTTCAATGCCAGCAACTGCATTGGAAATGGCGGTTTTGGAGCCACTTACAAGGCTGAGATCTCTCCAAGTACTTTAGTAGCTGTTAAGAGGCTTGCAGTTGGAAGATTTCACGGCGTCCAACAGTTCCACGCCGAGATCAAAACCCTTGGAAGCGTGAGGCACCCGAATTTAGTAACCTTAATCGGTTACCATGCCAGTGAATCAGAAAGGTTTCTAATATACAACTATCTCCCCGGAGGTAACTTGGAAGATTTCATTAAAAAAAGATCAGCCAGCACTATTGATTGGAAGATTATTCACAAGATTGCTCTTGACATAGCCCGTGCACTTGCTTACCTCCACGACCAATGTGCTCCACGAGTTCTTCACCGCGATGTCAAGCCTAGCAACATACTGTTGGACAATGAATGTAATGCTTATTTATCTGACTTCGGATTGTCTAGGCTTCTTGGAACCGCTGAGAGTCACGCAACAACTGGTGTTGCAGGAACTTTTGGCTACGTGGCACCCGAATACGCCATGACTTGTCGAGTATCTGAGAAATCTGATGTGTATAGCTATGGCGTGGTTTTGCTGGAGCTGATTTCGGATAAGAAAGCATTGGATCCTTCCTTTTCTTCGCAAGGAGATGGTTTCAACATTGTGTCCTGGGCGTGCATGATGTTGGGGCGAGGTCAGTCCAAGGAGGTGTTCACTGCAGGGTTGTGGGAAACGGGTCCACACGATAGCCTGGTGGATATGCTTCACTTGGCTGTGATGTGCACTGTTGAGACTCTATCAACAAGGCCTACGATGAAGCAAGTTGCGCAACGGTTAAGGCAAATCCGGCCTATGACCTGAGAGGTATGGTTGTGAAGTTCTTGGTCATATACATTAGAATGTAAGTGTAAGTATTGAAGGTATGAATTGCTTGTAATCTGTATATTTGATGTATCTTTTATGAGTCTGGTATTGTAAAGGAAATAAAATCCTTTCATGTTGAGCAATTTTTGTAGTGTTTTCTTTTGTTTTGGCATTGAAGATTGTTTTGCATTTGTTACATTTACCAAATGGGAATTTGTGGAGTTAGGAAACCATCAGTCAAGTTCTCATATTAGATAGAGTTGACAACTCAAGTTTGAAGTCGTTTTGTTTTAGTTAAATGTCTAGTTTGACCCCAAGAGGAGGAGCACGAGGTTTTAGGCAGCGAATCAGATCGAGTTGTGAGTTTTAAATAGTTAATCTGTTTGTTTTGTATAAATTATTTCGAGTGTTTCATCGTTTTTAAAAGATTTCTCCGTAAGGCTGTACAAAATTTACTAGCGATCAGGATGTTTGTCATCTGATTGACATGTGTTTTGACTTTTGAGATGATGAGCAACGGAGAAACCTAAAATCCTCTTTAACTTTCGATCATAGAGTTTGATTAAAGCATATCCAATCCCACCTTTCTAGTCTAGAAGATAGGGCCAATACATCATTTATACAAAAAGCCTCTAAAGAGATGCATTTAAAAAACTAAAAATCTCCTCCAAAACATGAGTCGCTGTGAATATATGTATATAACAACTTCCTATCCCAAGAACTGAGCAACCAGAATATATATTTCCTTTCTATTTCACCACAATTCACATTCCTTCGATGATGCGAATCGGGTGATTCACATAGAAGAAGAAGCAGCAGAAGGGTTTATGACTATATGCCTGAGAGGGTGCGTGACATCTCCACCGCCAGCGTGCTTGACAAAGTCAGCCGGAGAGAGGAAGCTCCCGTGGCACAAGCACATTATTCGCACTTCCTCGCCTTTCCCGTACTTGTATAAAATGCCATCCACTCTTCTCCCATTAGGACTATCCCCTTTTGTGAATACACAAGGCATGTCTTCCATTGCGTTTTTCCTGATTTCACAACCTTTCTTATCTGGTTTCTTGGATGGATTCTCCATCTCCGCTTTGGAAGAAGTTCTGTTCAAAGCCTTTGTCCCTGAAGCGTCATGAATATTACTTTGTTCTTGCATTGATTGGTTGCTCCCGCCAGGACTTCTTGCTTCGCCATGACTGCTCGGTCCTGTATCAGCTTCAAATTTTCAACATTCAAGTTCAAAATAAGATCTATCGTGTGTCTATAACGTTGATGCATTGAATTGAAGTCTTTTAAAATGTGTAAAGAGAAAATAACGTCAACGAAGATCATGCAATCGAAACAAAAAGAGTGGAGAGAGCTAAAACCTACCCAATGAACCCATAAACACAAATGAAAGACACGTGGATCGAGCTGAGGAATTATAAACAAGAAACGAAACAGAAAAAGAAAAACGTCTCTGCATTTAGAAAACTTCGAGAAAGCCAGAAAAGGAACCAACAGCACAACCTAAAAAAGCCAAAATCTGATTGTTATGAACTCCAAATCATCCTATCCATCATATACAAGAAGGTTGTTTAAATGAGAACGAGCGACCAATTAAAATTCGTGAATGTATCCACTGAGGCTATGTTTATCTCGAGGAAAATCCTTGAAAAATGAAAATAAACTATTGTTCATAGATCGGATAATCTGGAAAAGCACTTTTCCCTCAAACTATCGGTTACATACACTGATATGTCCACGTAAACAACCTCAGACTACGGAAAAAAATTCATACCTATGCATGTAGAAGTAATAAATGAATTCGGGCTTCTAGCTCTAAAAGGGTGTGTAACTTACATTGCAAAAATTGTAGTCATTACACTATTGATCTCAAGTTGGTTAATGGTCCTAATTGAACTGTATGCAAAAAAAGACGTTATTTTCATCGCTATCAATTCTAATTACCGTTATTAGCTTCCTTATATGCTGAAGGACATGTATTCAAAGCTAGAATGCCCAACAAACTAGAAGTACTCGAGTATCAGCTTGGCATGGTTTCCACTTAGATAAGCGCAATGTTATAAACTTTTTCTAATTATAGGAGATCAACATTAAGCTCTATACTCATAAAATACAAGAGCAAGATAGCATCAACTAAAAAATTCAAAAAATCACGATACAAACAAACAAAAATTCAATACTGACACGATACAAACAAATTAGCATCATTTCAATAGTAAACTCAATGCCCGTTACACTTTCTCTAATTATTCTTTCATATCTCGATGCATGAGCCTCTGAGTCTACTAGACTATGACCCATGACCTAAAGGGTTAGGGCACAACAAACTTACCATTGCACCAAAACTCACAGTTGTAAAATTTTACTAAATGTAACGAATTTACGTTGCACCAAGATTCGTGGTTTCAAAACTTTACTAAATATAACATGGCAAAGCTACTTAGGATCAAAGTTAGCAAATGCATATAGAAAACCTAGAAACACATAAAAATCAAATACCAAAAAGATCCAAAGAAACATCACATTAGTGAATAGACCTCAATATCATAGGCACAAACAAAAACTAAAGACAAGAAATTAAGAAAATGTGATGATACCTTGACCTGTTTTGTTCTCCAATTCTAAAGTCCCTGAAGAGCTCCCTCCTTTCGACTCCACCGAGCCCTGCGACGACGCCTGCACAAACCCTCCTCCGGCAGAGGAGGCGCCACCACCAAAGGTCTGCCTAGCAGCAGCAGCCCAACTGGGCAGCCCGAACGGCGGCGCCACCATGGAATTGAACCGATTCGCCGTCGCAAAGTGCTGCTTATCCCTCAAATTCAACCCCATTGCACCCTCAGTTTCGCGCCTTTCTTCGTCGGCGCCGCCGTCTCTCTCCGCCTTCGAATTCCTCTGCTTCTCCGATCGCCGCCGCTTGGCCTCCATTCTCCTCATCGACTGCATCTCCTTCCTCTTCCTCCACTGCCCCTCCGTCCCCACCGGAAGCGACGACGTCCTTATCAGCGACGAGTACGCCACCGGCGCCGCCGCAGCGACGTCACGTACCATCGGAATCGACCCGGCGATAGAAGACGATCTGATTAGCTTATTCGAGCTCTTGTCGACCCCAAATCGACCCCCCAGTGAAAGTCCCAGATTCAGCTCAATCTCCTCCGAATCGTCCTCGCTCGCCGCCGCAGCTCCGGCGCTCGAGCTCGCCGTGAACCTCTGCAACAGATCTCTCGGGTACTTCTCCAGATTCAGAGACAGACCCTCCATCGCCTTCATGCTCCTCGCTTCATTAACTTCACCCATATCTTCTCAAAACACAAAAACTAAAACAAAAAACAGCAAAAACACAACCAAAGCTTCTCTTTTTCCACTTCAGGCTCTGCAAAGACTCCATCTTGATCGATCCCTCCTCCTCTGCCGCTACATAAGAACAAACCCACGATCCGATTTCAACAAACCCACTTGCAGAAACATCTCCGCCGTCGATTCTTCTCCGCCGCCGCAATGCTCAACACAGGACCAAAACGCACCGCCATGAACCGCACACGTCTCCGGAACTACAGACACAACGCTTCTTCTGTAAAAAAATCGATTAAATCCATATCTTTTTCTTTTTTTTTAAATTCAATAAAAGGTTAATTACAAATTTCCAGAGGAAAAAAAAAATACAGTAACAGAGAGCAGAAACAGAAACAGAGGATGAAGAGAACAGAGAAGAGAGGTTTCGGAGGGGTACGATGGTAAAATTAGAGAAATTACCGAATGACGATAATGCCCTGGTAGAGGGACAAGAAGAGTACCTGGAGAAACGGCAGGTCGACACGTGGCAGAGACCTGACACGAATTTTACTGGGGATTGTCTTTTCGGCTTCCATGCCAGCACAACACAACACAACTTGTTGTGTGTCGCAGCTGGGACACGTGTCGAGTTCTGGGAGGGGAGGGAAGATGGGACACGTGTCTATTTGGGAATTGGCCTCGTGTCTCATTTGGTTTGGGACCTCGTAAAAGCTGCGGCGTCGGTTTTTGTTTTGGTTTCTGGAATTCGGGTGTAGTGCTCATCTTACTTAGCTGTCATTCACAATAACGTGACTGACGTTTCACTCATGCCTCAACTTGCCAAGTTGTATAGTATTTTATTGGTTCAGCGCATGTGTCCCTTGCTTCTTTCCATATTTTAATATTTTTATAATAAAAAATGGATTCCAATTCATAATGTAGGTCTAATAGTTTTGAATGTGTGAAAGTAGATCGACATGATAGATTTAAATATTTGAATGATGTGTCACAAGTTTATTTATGGTTTAGTTTAAACTAAACATGTTTTGTTTTATGATTCATATTGTAAAAAGAAATTGTTTGTATTTTATGTGTATCTTATTATTTATAATAAGTTAGTCATGTACATGGAGACACGCTCAAACACATGCTCTCATCGGAGGATCTTTATGAGTATTTACACAAATAACGGTAGAGCGGTGGTGCACAATCTGAGAAAATTATAGATATTTGAAGAAGGTTGATAATACACATAACATTGGGCTCATATTTGAGACCAATTTATCATGCCCATAATTAATGGCAAGGCCCAGAATTAATGGTCAAGCATAATTATTGGTTCAACCTCAATGACCATTGTGTCTACATTCAATAAACCTAGTTGGTACTTATCTCATAAGTAGCCAACCAATCAGATTCAATGAGTGACATCATCTACACCAATCAGAATTGAGCTCCTTAACTATAAATACCCCTAGGGGGCAAGGTTCAATGCTCACTCTCAATTCTCTACTTTCACTCTCTTTTACAAGTGCTAAGCATTATTCATCTGTGGAGTTCTTACTCTCACGCTGGAGGTGAATTCCAGTGCGACGCACTGGTCTTCACTTAACGCGTGCTCTATTTTGCAGCGTTGGATAATATAATTTGAAGCCTTGTGGTACCTTATTATATTTTTTGGTCTGGAAATTCCGCTGGACGACTACAACAAGTTGTTTCCGTCAACTTCGAGACAAAAATAGCGCATCAAAGGTGAATTTGAGTAGTGAGTTGTATTTTTGGTAATTCTTATTGCAGTGTCAGATGTGAGATTCTCAATGACAGCTATCATATCTTGTCCAAATGTCACTAGTTGGTTTGAAACGGGGGGTTTTATTTGCGCATGTCAAATTCTACTTTGTACGGTTCGATCAGTATATCAATGAATTGGTTACTAGTTACTACATGTTTATGAGATAAAATAAATGTTTAACACTAATTAACATTTCCTTAATATACTTTTCTCAAAAAAAAAAAATAATAAGTAAGATCTTCATTTCATGATGAAAATTATAAAAATATTTTGTTCAAAACTTGAACATACAAAACCTTAGTGGGATGGTTCTTGACCTAATCGGTAGTCAATTTTGATGCGATGAGTCATCAAATGGCATCGGTGTGGAAGCCGTTGGCCCCGATGAGGGTCGAAGGGATGGTGGATGATGGATCGATGAGATCGGGACAAAGGTTTGTCTTTGAGGTTTATCATGAATCGGACGCGGTCCGGGTTGAAGAAGGAGGACCATGGTCCTTCAATCATGACACTTTGGTGTGTCGTTTGCTGAAGCCGGGGGAAGTACCGGCCAGAGTGGAGTTGTTTTCGTTGCGCATATGGGTTCAGTTGCATGATCTTCCCTGAGGGATTTCGAACTGAACGGGTCTGTAAGATCATAGGTGATCACATTGGCTAGTTTGTGGATATGGATCCGGGTAGCTTTACTCGGAACATGACGTCCTATATTAGGATTCGGGTAGGGTTGGATGTTCGCCAACCAATCAAACGAAGGTGGAGGGTGAGAACGGTGAGGGGTTCGTGGTCTTGGATCATATTCAAATATGAGAAGCTTCCAAACTTTTGTTTTTTCTGTGGTTTGTTGGGTCTTAGTGACCATGTTTGTCAGGAACGGATCAAGCATCTGGAAATGGGAGCCGAGAGGTCGTATGAAGTATGGCTTCGTGCGTTGGGGAGGAGAGCGAGTGGCTTTACGGGGGCTCGATGGCTGAGGGATGAAAATGGTATGTGGGAGTCTGTTACTCCTATGGATATTGGGAGGGCGGTATCGGAGGAGGAGGTGGCAAAGGTGGAGGTGGTCGCTGGGGCAACCCTTGTGGAGGGGAAACGGTGGAGATTGAGGGGCGGGGGGGTCCCGGAGCAGACATAGCGGGTCAGGACCTTCCGACCCGCTTGGGCGAGTAGGTGTTTGGGGTGCCGGGGTAGGGTTGCTTCGGCACGGTTAGCGGGGGTGGGAGGGTGGTGTTTGCCTTTGTAGCCGACAGGGATCTCTTGTAGGGTCCTTGTTTGTCAGTGTCTGTTTTGCTACTCGAGTGGTTTTTTTCTTTTCTTTTTTTGGTTAGTTGTACCTCCGTCGAGGGTTAGATCATGTATTAAGATTTGGTTCTCCAGATTCCTAGCAAAGTCTGGTCTCCTAGTTTCAGTTTTTCAGTAACTCGGTATGATTTTTTTAATAATAATCGCTGGATTGTTATTTTCAAAAAAAAAAAACATATATAACCCCCCAAAAAAAATTATATTTATACTTGGAATAATTTATTAATAATTTTCTTAGAAGGGATTGATTTTTTTTCCTCAAATGACATGAGAGTAATTTTTAGAAATTAATACGATGTTATAAAAACACCCATGAACTCGAAAAATGTTAACACGGAATCATACTTTCTCACTCTTTATTTACTTTTTTTTCTTCTAAATATAATATAATACGTTACGTACCATCAACTTACTTTTATCACTCTCACATTTCTTCACAAGTAAAAGTTCACAAAAAAAATGAACAATATCACTCACATTTCTTCACAAGTAAAAGTTCACAAACAAATGAACAATATCACTCTCACATTTCTTTACAAGTAAAAGTTCACAAACAAATGAACAATACCTCTATATGGAGAAAATTTGTATAGACAACAAATAGAAGTAAAAAAGAAATGCATGTACTTAGACTTTGGTATTTACGGTCATAACAATGCTTTGTATCATATGACAAAATACTAGTACCTACAATACATGCATAGTATAGCCATATTTCAATTATCCACCAAATCAACTCATGCACTCTAGCAACATGCACCTCATTATTTTATTAATTAACACCCAAAAACAGTGAACCAACCTCATTAGTATAAAAAAGGAAGTGTCCAAGATTTGCCACCCAATTTTGTTACCTACCTTCATGTTCTCTTATATAATAAAAATTATTGCTTGTTTAAAAAAAAAAAAAAATGCCTCGAGGGAATCACTTGGAAAATGGTGGATATAAACTATAGTATAATTTCATAGAATGATAGACATTAAATAAGAATTTTATACTCATACAATGAACATAATACACTAATTTCAATGTTGTTAACTATCATTCTTGACGTGTTTAAAGCTATAATGAGCAGTAATTAATTGTTTTGTGTAATTCTATTTGTGTTCCCAATATTGTCCCGTGTCACTTCCCATAATTCCATGTTTTGGACTTGGGATTTTCTCTTAAATACACACGGTCGTGTCTCCTACATTTTTTCATCAACTATTAGTGCAGTGAGGTTGTTGAATTTCTCTATTAGTGTGCGACGTGCAAGATGGGTATCAATATCATCACAGACATGATCCAAGCAATGCCCTTTTCAAGCTCTGTCGTTGTGGCTGGCCTCTCTGTACTGTTCTTCATCTGGGTTTTCGCTGGAGGGTTCTACAAGAGAGCACGGTCTCCACTTCCAGCCGTGCCAGGTATTGAAGCAAAAGCTATTCGGATATGGGTTCTCTGTCTGAATTTGTTGAAATGGTGAACTGGGTTTTGATTGATTTTTGTTTCTGGCAGAGGTTCCGGGGCTGCCGATTGTTGGGAACTTGCTGCAACTCAAGGAGAAGAAGCCGTACAAGACGTTCTCGAGGTGGGCTGAGACTTATGGGCCAATCTATTCCATCAGAACTGGAGCTTCTTCCATGGTGGTTCTCAACTCTGCAGATCTTGCTAGAGAGGTCACTTCACTGCTCTTTTCACTTCCTCTTCTTAGTAGAGCGTTGTTTTTAGATCATTAATAATCCAAATTCAATTGCTTTAATTCTCTAGCTTTTTGTCTTTTTGTTTGTTTTTTGGAGTGATAGCTATGGGTATCATCCATGATTTTGAAAGGTCCCTCTGAAGTTGGGGTTGATTTTTATTTTGATTCTGTTTTGGAATCAATTTTGACAGTGAAGCTTGGTGTTTTGTCAATTGTTCTCACTTTTCTAGTGTTTTGCAAATTTGAAGTTTCTGATTAGTACAAGTTGATCAAAAGAATTTGGTGTTGGTGCATGATTGTGGAACCATCTAATTCTTGTCTATAAAATTGGGACCATCAAGCTGGAGCTGGTCCATGGTCACTGGTCAGACTAGGGAAGATAGAGAGTTTGAAATTGAAGTCAACTGACATAAATATGCTCTTGTTTTGTTATGCAAAAAAAATCATCTCTACCAATTTTGGATACAGAAATGTCTTGTTTGGTCTGTATTCTTTGCAGTTAGATAAACTATTGTAATGCGGTTTTGTCATTCTAGTTTCAAATTTTTTGACTATCCGGACCTCTGAATCGAAGCACAGATGGGTGCTTTGATGCACACACAGGTCGGACCCGTTGAAGGATAGCATCATTCAATTCCATCATCCCACCTGAGTTTCCACATTGAATTGCATTGATTTTGGTTCATCAGTTAGCAACTATATATCACCCTTGGCTTGCTGAATGTTCTGTCTCTTCATTATCTGACCTGCATGTCGTGTATTGGAAACAAGTTGTAAAAGTGACTCGTGCTAGAATGTTTTCTCTTCCATGTCAGCGGAATATATAGTCAAGTGTTTTCCCTTTGCTGTTTCAGGCTATGGTGACCAGATATTCATCCATTTCAACCAGGAAGCTATCAAATGCCCTGAAGATTCTCACTTGTGATAAAACTATGGTTGCAATAAGTGACTACAATGATTTCCACAAGATGGCAAAAAGATATATTCTCACAAATGTTTTGGGAGCGAATGCTCAGGTTCGCTACTATAACCCTTACTTTCTCCTTTTGTGTCCATGTGCGCTCAAATGATTTTTGTTTCTCTTACTCGTCTATATAAATGTTATTCAGAAGAAGCATCGATGCCATAGAGACAACCTGGTAGAAAACATCTCAAGCAAATTTCATTCCCATGTGAAGAATAATCCATCTGAATCTGTAAACTTTAGGGAAGTATTCGAGAATGAGCTTTTTGGATTAGGGTTGAGCGAAGTAAGTTTTTCTCTTGAAACCTTTTTGTCTGTAATAATCAAAGTATCAGACTATCAAGAATATTGAGAAAACATACGGAAATTTCAGGCTTTAGGAAAGGATGTGCAATCCATTTACGTGGAGGGGCTAGGAGCCACTTTGTCAAAACAAGACATATATAAAGTATTGGTGACCGACATAATGGCTGGTGCAATTGAGGTGGATTGGAGGGATTTCTTTCCATATCTGAAATGGATTCCCAACAACAGTATAGTAAGCAAAATCCAGCAATTGCATTTCCGCAGGAAAGTAGTGATGGCTGCCTTGATAAATGAACAGAGACGAAGAATTGCTTCAGGAGAGGTAGTATTTCGTCGAATCCAACCTCCAAGTAGTGCAACTTCTTTTTCCTAGAAATTTCTTGTTGTCCTGAATCTAACTAGTTTGGCTTCCGAAACAGAAAACAAATGGTTATGTTGATGCCTTGTTATCCGAAGCGAGTCTTACAGAAGAACAACTGACTATGCTCCTTTGGGAGACAATTATAGAAACATCGGATACTACTTTGGTGACAACAGAATGGGCCATGTATGAACTTGCTAAAGATACTAAACGGCAGGTAATTCATAATCTCACCTTATTGGTTTTGTACTTCAAATTTGCACATTACATTACTTTACGACGTAGGATTGATATGATTCCCTGGTTATGTAACAGGATCGGCTTTACCAAGACATCAAAAATGTATGCGGATCTAACAAGATGACGGAGGAACATATATCTCAGCTTCCATACTTGACTGCTGTGTTTCATGAGACACTAAGGAAGCACAGTCCGGCTCCTATAGTTCCTCTGCGATATGCACACGAGGACACTGAAATAGGAGGGTACTTTATTCCTGCCGGGAGCCAGGTTCATTGACTTAAATCGTATTCAAATAACATCTCATGTATGTTGAAAGAATATTGATATACATATGAATAACTGTGTTTGCAGATTGCTATAAACGTGTACGGATGCAACATGGACAAGAAACAATGGGAGAGTCCGGAGGAGTTTAACCCGGAGAGATTTCTTGATAAGAAATATGACTCGATGGATCTGTACAAGACAATGGCGTTTGGTGCAGGGAAGAGGGTGTGCGCGGGTTCGCTTCAGGCAATGTTGATCGCGTGCGCGTCTATCGGGAGGTTGGTGCAAGAATTTGAGTGGAGACTGAACGATGGGGAGGAAGAAAATGTGGACACAGTTGGGCTCACAACCCACAAACGAGACCCCATGCATGCAATCTTGAAGCTAAGGAACTGAGGTTATATATAGTTATATATAATATGTCAATTACCTAATGTTTTTTCAGTCTCTTTGTGGCATCTCTGAATAAGTAAGATCATAGTACAATTCTAATGTTTGTTATTGACAATATCAAGCTTGAAAGTTTTTCAATATGAAAATGTAGCCATAAATATTTTAATTAATTTTTTATGTGTAAGAAAATGAGATGTAGCCATGTAAGGGGAAGAACACGAGAGACGGTCTTGTTCACAAAATTTATCAATTCCTAATCTTCGCAGAGGTGTACCTTGATATATGAAGATCTGAATACGAGAATTATGCTGAATAGGCTAGTTTGATTGGACGGTCCAAGGCCTAGATCGACTCAATTGCGGTCCTATTGAGAGGTTTGGGCTCGTTCGCTGAATAGGCTAGGCAGAGGCAATGGTCCAGTGCGGCGCGGGTGCAAAGAGGGAGGTGCGCCTAGACTCGTGGCGTCATCTAAGAAATTGTTAGGCCGGATTTGATCTTGTGTGGTTTGGTGTACGCGAGCAGTCAAAAGTTACAAAAGAAATTTTAAACAAGTCCATTACAAAATGTGACAGATACATAATATGCTCTAACTCATAAGTATTTGTTTTGTTGTTAAAACAAAGGATTTTATTTATTAGGCATATTCTAACACTACTATTTGTCAAAGAAACAGAGCATGCTCTGTTCTCTTGACTGTGCCTCTGCTACAGCTTATTCTCTTCCAGTACACAAAGAATTTCATCAACAATAACAATAGGTTAGGCATCGATAGCTTGAAAAAACAGATGCTGTTGCAGTGTTGGGTCATTTAGTGAAAACATTTTTTTGTTCTCGTGAACTCATATAGATGCGTTGCTTCTTGTGCACTAGATCAGACTAGAACAAAAGCAAAAAATGGGAAATAAACTCCAGAGTCTATTTGTGGAATCAAACTGAAATATTCAAATTTTGATAACCAAATGAGTTGGATTTTTGTGTAAAACACATCAGATGGTGCAGAGAGAGAGAGTCAAGTAATTGACTGAGTGAAAGAAAATAGGCATTTCATTTCAGAATTCAGACAGTGGTTGTGTTTTGTTGTTAAGTTTTGAGAAATGAAAGAGAGGAAGTGCCGGCACAGTTCCGGTAAAGGGCAGCTAAAGCAGCGAACAATATTGCCGACAATGACAAAGCAGCAGGCTACGAGGTCGTAGGTGAGTGCCTACTCTGCTGCTGCTGCTGCTATACAGTAGTCAGTTGATTGTACAGTCTACACAAGGATTCATATGGTGTGATTTTTTCTGACATCAAATTGAGACAAACAAATCAATTGCTTCATTTTAGTCTTCTTACTGTTCACATAGTTTCATTTTAATTTTTTAGGACTATTACACGTTTCGAGAATTTAAATTGTTCACCTCAATTCTAAATGTTTTTGAAACCGTATGATGCTACTTAAAAATATCACAAGTTTAATTGACGAATTACAACGCAGCACGTGGCGCCCGAGCGCCCCGTCATCGAAATTCTCGACCTTCTTGAGATCACATGATCAAGAGATGCCAGACTCATGAAAGTTGGCTCCGAGACCACCAACGACAACTAACATCATCTGGCGGCACCTAAAAGCATTGTGTGCGCCCAACGTCATGGTTGCTTCATTGCTAACAAAAATAAAACAGATAGATGACCTATTAATGTCAGGTTTGCTCTTGAAATGAGTAAAAAATATTTATTGACGAAACTTCATATTAAAATGGTAATGGATGACACTAACTGCACTATAACATGCAAAAGTGTAACATGTTTGATGACTTCATAAGAGCGTTATAATTAGTTGATGTCACATGCATCATAATTTCATTTAGATGAAAATTATGTTACTCAACAATTCCGTAGGTGATTCAATAACGTATAATTTACCATTTACGTACGTTTTTTACACGTGAAATGTTGCATAAAAATAATTTTGAAAGACTTCGTCAACACTGAAGGTAATATCCATTTTACAATGAGAATACACTTCAAATTATTTAGAATTGCAAAGTAAATAATTTGAACTTAGTAATAAATTGATACATATAATTACTCAATTAGAGGCTTAGAGCTAGTACACATTTCAATGATTCATTTAAGCCCAAATTTATGTGGAAAAAGTATTTTTTTTTTTTTTATGTTGATCCCTTCTAAATCCTATAAATAATCCTTTGCACTAACCTAGATTCGGAAAGCATTAAAAGATATGTAGTAGCAATACATGATTTACATATATGCCTATAAGTAGAGTTCACGCAAACGAACAATTTAATTTTTTTATGCACAACATATAGCTCAATAAACATACACTTGTAATATGGGAGAACAAAAACCTACGATGATAAAAAGAAAAAACTTGAAGGAAAAGATGTAACTCAAAACTTACAAACTCTAAAATGTGAATTAGGAAATGTTTGGATTTTATATTTTTATTTGGTAGGTTCATGAGTGGGCTCGCAAATTCGTGGTTGACACCTTTAAGCCGTTCTATCACACCCAGATTAATCCTCATTCGAGCCGGGTAGGACCACAAGGGCGGCAAAACTCTCGATCCCTACCAAGTTTTAACACAGTTGCATTCTTTGAACTCAAACTCGAGACCTCAGATTAAGCTGAAACAAAATCAGTTTTGTGCGCCAAGTATGGTTGGATGCAATCCTCGTGGTTGCTGGAGGAGCTGTGCACTCACCATCCTTCTCCGGTGATGAAATCATTGCTTGAGTTGCATCATTTGCCGGGTTATCTGGACTTGCTAGGTTCTTCAAGCTTCAAGTGGATTATTAGTAATAGCACCAACTGCATGTTCTGGTTAGATCTCTGGATTTCATACAAGAAACTTAAAGATAAATACCTCAGTTTACTGCAAAGAGTAAAAAATGTATATCTAACTCTAAGTTCGACCCATAACACATTCAGGTCTATCGCATTATGTTGTTTTTCTTGGTTGACAGAATTTCAAACTCTTTGTTCTCTGCATTCTCACTTTAGTAAGAGAAATAATACAAATCAAATGATATATATAATTCATTAACCTAATCAAAAGCAAAAGTATAAAATACGAACAAAATTCATTCACAAGTATTGTGCAGGAGCCTTCCACCTCCTACGAGAAGAAGAAAAAATCCTGCAAGAGCTCATGTACATTCAAACGTCTGGAAGGAGTATCATGCACCTCCAACAACCAAACAAGTAGTTAGTATGTGTATGACCATTTGTGATATGAGAAGTACAATGGGTGATCCTAGGAAGAAATGACATTACTTTTCTTTTGCTACCGAATTGATAAAAGTGAGACCAAAGTTGATCCAAACATTTTCCTCATGATCATCACAAACGTTGCTTTTGCATTGCATATACAAAACAATTGGATTGGAAACGGTCACACCAAATCACCCAACACACGCGTCGCACAACACACACACTCCACTGTTTCGCTTTGGTCCAACTCCAAACCCACCCATCACTCTTCACATTAAACCTCAATTCTTCTCATAATATCACTCTCTCTCTCACACACACACACACACCATTTCTCCATTTCTTGATTCTCTCTCCATAAAACCCCACACACACACCAAACACAACACAGCACAGCTCCGATCTTTTCCTGCTCGCATCGATCGATTCATCAATGCCGGCGACGAGGCCGCAGATGGGACCGGGTGGCGG
>JAYMTH010000427.1:0-21271 GCA_036897465.1 Pelargonium australe
TGTTCCAAACAGTGAATGTCACAAAGTAGTAATCACTACATGTTGCTTTGACTTTCATTGGTTTATACACACTAGTGAATGCATGATAAAATAATTGTACTATCACATGAATTCGTCCATAAAATCATGAGGTGTTTAAAAAAATAAAATTAAAATAAATGAGGTGGGTGCTCTTGATTTTTGGGACACATACTAATATAAATCAATCAAAGTTCAAATAATTGACTGTTGAAATCTGACCCTCCACATTATTTGTCACATGGGTTGCTTAAATATATATATATATATATATATATTATATACCATAGAGGGAATAACTAATACAAAATAAATGGACATGAAATTGATCACTTCATACCACTGCCAAAAATGTTTCCTTAAAGACAAGAATATTCTACTTACTCCCTTAATTTTCCACCCTGAAGATAAGTTGGCTGATCCGCAATGTTCTCTTTTATGCTGCCAAAAAGAAAAGGCCAACAATAATTGTTGAGGAGTTATAATTGATTCAACATGAAAGACGAAAAATTATTCAAAATAATATCAAAGCATAATAACTTCAAATCGCAGGCAGGAACAAACAAATGACAACAAACTGAAGTAGAAGGTAGAAAAAGCTAACCTATGAGCCATTAAATAGTACTTTTCATTGCTTTCTAGATAGTGCTGCAAGCCAATAACAATTTTAGCTAAAAGAAAAGAGAACACTGAGACAAACTCATAACATTGCATAGGAAAGGAATACACACCTTTGCCTGGTCACTTTCGTCTTCGTTCTCAAGGTCAGTTTCATTTTTCTCCACAACATTTGTTGTTCGTACCTCATCCATATCATTCTCAAAGCGACTTGCCAAGGTTTTTGCTTCCTGCAACTTAGATCCAAGCTTTTGTAGATATTTCTCAGTCTCCTTGAGCAATTTGTTCACACGATCAGATTTGGCATCCTGTACAGCCAAAAAAAATTGACGCATTGGAAGGAAAGTTCTAACATGAGAGTACACGTTTGTAAAATCTAATGAAGTCATATCAAACCTGCACCATACGCAGATACCCCTCCACATCATTAATCTTCAATAAATTAATCTTCTCACGCTGGATCCTGTCAATCTTCTCACGATGTATGCGTTCCTTCCTTTTATGGAACTCCTTCACATATCTATTAAAACCCTTCCAGCGTTCTCTCTTTATTTTAAAGACATCATCCAATCTTTCCCTGCAGTTATGGTTGTCCAGCAAGTTAAAAAGGGTAGATAATTCTCAAATCTTGACAACTATTAAATGAGGTAAACAGGCATATTTGGCAACACAACCAAAAAAACAAGCATAAGGACTGATCACATCATAAAACATACTTGTGAACTTCTATCTCACTGAAAAACTCCTTCTGCCTCTCACGGATTCTCTTTTGTCGCTCTTCCTTCATTTTCTGCTCAAACTTTTCGAGTTGTTTTATCCTCCTACCATGTCTATGTTTCTTATACTGTCTCAAACGATCCATGTCATTAGATACTGGTTTAAAGAAATCATTCAGAAAACCACTGCCAAATGAAAGATACATAATATCAGAACAGAGAGCATCTCAGATTTTTTAAGGAACTGCAAAAACAAGCATGAAAACTTGGAGCACAACTGTGAAAATCACACACCGCCGAAGACGCCTTTGAAGCCCTAATAGTTGAAGTTTTTTAAGTTCTATGACACTTCTCGTCTTTGCAGATATATCCTCAGATGAGCTTACAGTGTCCTGCAAAATTATTGCAAATTAGAACACAAAGCAAGTATGCAACATTCTGTAAATGTGTTCTTGTTTCCCTCTAGTTAGCTTCTTTTGGATATGTGGAGTTCATTTCAAACGCAAATGGAATCAAATATGTAGCTAAACAGACCCCAGCCACCATACCAGACCATGCATCTTCAATGGATCTTAAACAGATTCAAGCAATCTGAGAAATTAGACGCACCCCATTTCCAGTTAAACCGAAATGCAACCAATTTTTAGGGCAAGAATACTTGAAGTGTATATTAAGAAAACTTATAGTGCATACTAGAAATCTAAAGCTAAGGATGCCTGTATTTTTTATCGAAAGATAGTACCTTGTTTCAATTGAAAGGTCTAACTGTCAAAAGCCCGTGATAAATACAAAAGAAATTGTCATTTTTTTTATGGAAAGAAATTGTCATTTTATCTTATTAATTTATCACCAGGAAAATTCTTATAATTTAAATAAAATCAGGCGGAAATTAACTATGAAAACAGTAATAGTGGAATAATTTCATGACAAACCTTCAATTTGTTGAAACAAAAACTGATTCTTCTCTCAGTTTTAAGCTGTTTCTGTGCCCAATTTTGCTCAAGTAGAAGTTTTTTTTTCTGCCGATCCATAATCCATTTCTCAGACATTGTGTACTTTGGGGAAGGTGTTAAATCATTAGTTCCACGCTCAACTTCCTCTTCTTGGTCTGTGGCAAAACAATAACATCCTTCAGCTTTTATTTTAATCAGGAATCATTATATAGCGGTTAACTAACTATGGCCATAATAGAAGCTGCCCAAAACGCAACTGAATGCTGTAGTTTGGCTTGGAAGTGTAGTTCTCACTCTGAAACATTTTCACTATCAATCTAGCATCTTTCATTGGAATTACTGAAAGACATTTTTCATTCATGCATGAAGCAGATTTAAACTGTTCTCTTGATGAAAAAGAAGAGGAATTATTACAAGCATGCTGGTTCTCTGATGAAATACCATTAACAAGACTCTGAGAACGGCTAGGAGTGTTATCTTTCCTCTCTGATAGTTGCTCCTGCTGGACAGCAAATGGTGGTAAAGACCCACCAGAAACATCGTGATGACTGCCGATTCCAGTCCAGCTGATTGCTTCAGAGCTCATCTCCTTAAGCATTCCTACAGAGGGTTGGTTAGCCACTCCAACAGGCAGATGGCGATTCTCCAAAATGTCTGCGGAACTACCAACAGCTAAACCCCTTGTACTCGCAGAATCGGGCTGTTGTGATGTCCCTGTAAGAAATGAATGTGATAAGTAATTCCATCATGTATCTCAGTCTCAAGTTTATTTGCACCTAGAAGATGTCACTTACCCTCCACAAGTACTTTAGAATCTGAAGGTGGGCCAAATTTGTCCTCGATCATCCTCGAGTTCTCAGTATCATTCATCAAGGAGTCTGTCTCCAAGAAGCTTCCTATAGATGAGACACCTTGAGGAACTTTTTCAGATTTTATAGCATTATTTAGTCTTTTAAATGGCATTGTGATATCAGGCGTGCCACTTGGCTCATTCGAAGACAGTGCTTTTCCTTTATGTTCACTTGGATCTTTGTGATTCATATCTGTGTTGCCACCTGATTTTCACAAAGTTAGTAGATAAAGTAAGAATTTACTAAATAGAAAGTTCTCTTTTTTAATTCATTCTTTCCCCTTTGCAATCAAGTCAAATTTAGTCACCTTCTTTGGGAAAGATGTTTCCAACTGCAATTTCAAGATGTAGTTTCTTTGGCAACAGACCATTTCTGCACAAAGAAATTTAATCAATCTGCAATGAAAATTCTAAATTAAAAGGGTGTCAGCAAAGATTATGGAAATGCTGAATACCTGAAAGCTAAAAAGACCAGGCACTGGGCTCTGAGTTGTTTCAACTGTTGTTCCTTGAAAGCCATGCCAGATGATGCTGGAGCCAGGGAAATTGGAGCCTTGCCTGTTTCTCTTGGAGCAGAGCTTCTGAGCATACTCATCTCTGAAAAACTGTTTTGCCTACCACCCTGTCATGAAAAGAAAAACAAAAGAAGTCAGCCAAACAAAACTTGATATAGTTGTCTATTTTGCACACAGAAAAAGAAACCAAACCAACTGCTACCAAGACACAAAATCAAGCTCAAGACGGTGCAAAAATACATCAACAATCATGAAACTGTGATAACACCACCAATGCTTGACATGTTGACTTTGACACCTATTTAGTAGTACTCGTTCTGAATGGGGGATGATATCTTTTATCTTTTACCATGTTTCTTCTTCCTCTCTATTAAGACCATTTTTCCCCTAAAATTAAGAAAGACATATTTTAAAACTCAACAAACAAGCACATGAAAATACAGTGTCTAAAGACACTAGTCCATGTAGAACGTAAGTTCTTCCTACACCACTTCTTTTCTATTTAATATTTATCTAGGCATTATCCCTTCCCCACAAAGGAAAATGTATAAAAGAAAAGTACAAAACTGAAATAACTGACAAGTAAGGATATATATAGTTTTATGTGAGTAGAGATACCAAAGTAAAATTGTTCATCTAGGGTTCCCGAATTTACCCTCCCAGCCCAAAAATGTGAGCAAAGTACAGAATCTACAGAACCGGGCAACACCAGCTTTCCACATGCCAATGAATAGATACATCAGGTATACCCGAAGTTCTGTCATCTTCATCCCAACTCAAAACAAATGTATGAAAAATACTTGAATTATTTTCTCGAAGAGAATGCACTAGACTATATCTGATACAATTATCATATAACAAACTATTCTAAATCAAATTAAACAAAAACATTTCCTGCGACTTGTTCATATAGAACATTCCAGAATCCAGACAATATACTCTATGGTTGACTTACTAAAAAAATATTTGAATTACAGTACTTTATTTCATTTAATTGAGATATAATGGCAGATAATAACACTTTCTTAACACAGATAAGCAGCCATGACAATGTCACCCTGTTGAGGACCAATCTTGTCTCCAGCTCCCGCCTCTCAGTTTAGCTTACTATTGTGTCATTAGCAGTCTTGCAGCATCAAGGCCTACTCAATGTGAGCTATAGTAACAGCCGTTACACTTTACTTTCATGATAATAAAACTATTGGGGAGTCCCGCTCTCTATTTTTTGTAAGCTCATAAATCAATTTTCTGAAACTGGTCGAGTTTTAATTAAGGAGTCCTAATCTTCGTAGAAAAACAGGTGTCGAGTATAATCAGTAAAGACATAGTACCACATCAGCAACTTTGGAACTATTTTCAAGGGGTATTTCAACCTTTTCTAGGTTTGGCATAAGTAAAAAGAGTGATTCACCATGCCTTTATTTTGTTTCTTCCAGATTTTTTTTATTCTTAGCATCCAATTGCTACAGTCAAACCGATTAAAACCTCAGTCTCTATCTAGGCACAAACATTTCGATATTAACCCCTAGCCATGCCAAACCCTTTTGATATCGAACCATGACCTAATATTTAATATGGCACTGGAATCGGGATAAATATTGAATCATTGGTGTCTAACCCTTTTGATGAGAGCTTTCCTCAATTTTTGTTTTCTTTTCCTTAACGTCAGCAATTTTCAAACCAAACAATAAACAAAAAAGAGAGATAGAGACTTGGAATTCCATTATTTTATTTACACCATCCAGAAGGTGGCGAGCCAAACATATCCCAGAACAGATGCAAATACCACATAAAAGCTTGTAACTTTCGTCCGAAAATCCAATATGCTAACCAACTGAAAGTTTTGACTGAGTTGGAAAATTTCAAGACATTAAATGGACAATCGAATGCACCCATGAATCTGTACAACAGTCCACTTCCTATTTACGGCAAGAAGATTGAAATGGTTCATTATCATGTATCCTTTCAATCATTGTCCATGTTTCTGTTTTTTGCTATTTGGATAGTAGCTGTCCGATTCAAAACAATGCCTACCTCAATCAATCCAAACCCCTACTAAGAAAAATACTAGAAAATATTCCAGATCAAATCAACCAACAAAAACTATATCTCAACAGAAACTTACAGCCTAGAAGTGATTAATGCAACCAAGGCTTATCATATGCCCATAATACTGGAAAATATGAAAAATTGTGTACAGACCAGGAATATTTAATTAATCCAGGAACCAAACAATTGAGACTATAAAGAACAAAATAACTTAGTACAGAAGATGGGCCGTCATTACGAAATCTCCTCATGCCAACAAAAAAACATGAACAAAAGAACCTCTCATCATCCCAAATACTCAATTTAATCATGTACTTATAGGGAAACAGAGCAAAACCCAAACTGAAGGCCGCAGTTCAGCTCCAAACAATTTTACTGCCCATATAGCAAAAATCAATATAGATAAATAACAATAATTATAAATACCTGGAATACCTTATTCGCATTTGCTAACATGTTTGGATTTCCTCCATCATGCTCCAAATTTTTTCCAGAGGAGAGCATTGTGGATACGTCATCTACTCGATTCGCTTGAAAAAATTGAGCATCTACATTTTTGTCAAGAGTATTTGTTACAGCTCCTTTCATAAATTCACTATTCTGATGCTCAGGGTCACCTGCGCGTCTTCTAGCAGAGGCTTCAACAGAACCACTGAATAACTCGTTGCTTCGTTCTGAAAGCTTTGCAACCAAACCCTGATTATCATTTATAGTACCATGAGACTGCATGACACCAGATAATCCTTGTTCTACCATCGGATATGAACTAGATGCAACACCATGAAACTTGCCACCAGCATCTAAAAAAATCAAATATTATCATGTGAGATAATAAACGGACCCAGAGTATCCCAGCATTTAAAATACCAGCCTAAACATTAGGTAGAACTGTAATTCACTTTCCATCAATGAAATGAAATAACTAACTTCACTAAGAAAGCAAAATACATAAACATATAAATTTCTTAATATTCATTAGCAAATCAATATTATTCCAAGTAGATTTTTTTTTGACAAAAAATTCCAAGTTTGAAATGCTTACTTGATCCAAGAGACGGGCCTGTCGATTGCTGCATTGGAAATTCTGATTTAACATTACCAGAAACTACATTTGTAGAAAAGCCTGGAAATTGAGATTTTTCAAATGGCGCACCCACTCTACTTTGATTCCATACAGCCCTAGAATAAAGGTTGTCATGTGAAGAAAGTAAAGAACTCCCTTGCTGCAATCCTAAAGTGTTTTGAGTAGAGGAAAGTTCCACTTCTTCAGTGTATTTTGAATTCGGAGCATGTGACATTGAACTGCTATTGATTGTTGAATCCACTTGTGTATCTGCTACATTATGACCCTCTTGCTTGGCTCTAAGCATTGATCTAGCACCAGAGAGAGATGTGAAGTGTTCCATTTGACCACTACTATGCACCATACCGAAGTGCTTATTCTCACCACCTATAACAGAATGGCTCCCTGGTTGCTCGATCTTGTTCATTTTGCCTTTCCTCTGATTAACTATGTTGTTGTCGGCATTAGACTGGTGGGGATTCTCAACATGTGCGTCCACAGTTAGAGATGAATCATGCCTTTTCCTCTTAGTGGTAGCCTTTTTACCATCTTTGGCCTGTGTATCCCAATTTGATGTATCACGCCTCTCTTGTGACTGCGAGTTGGCAGACCTTGTGTCCAAACTGGATGGACTTTCATGTTCAAAAGACTGGCTACTTCTTTGAGCACTAGGCCCTTGATAGCAATCATGCCCTGTGCCACTAGGGCCAATAGGTGGCCTTCCTGACATGAAGGGATCAATTTTGGACATGTCATTCATAGCCATACTTGCTTTTGAATCTTTTGTCACCCCAACGGCTTGTGAGGACCCTGCACATATATATTCCTCATGTCATTCAAAGTAATGCTTCATCCTACAGCTCTGAAATAGAAATCACACACACAATTAAAAAAGCTCTTAGGTGCTTTTACCTGCATATTGTCCTGTTGCTGAATCCCCTACTTGAGTTCCACCAGGCAATGGAAGGCGTGATGACTTCAAAGCCTCAATATCAAGACCATTTTGATTTATTACAGTCTCCATTGCTCTAGAAATAAGAAAAGTGTGTAAATGCAGAAAAGGATAGAAGATACAATTTATTAAAGAAAATAATAATAAAATAAGTCAGATAATGTGGGGAATGGGGATCAGGCTCCTACATTGATATGTTGCAATCTGCAATGCAACTGTTAAGACTAAAGCAAAACAAACCGATATTATGTTGCATTCCTCAATACAACTATTGAAATTGAAAACATGTAAATGACTAATATTAGGAGGCTAAAGACCAGTCAAGTAAAACCCTAAGGGAGGAGGAAGGATGAGTGTAACCTGAACAGGACTGATTCACTTAATCAATAAATAACATCCATATATAAAATAGATAACACAGAACGTAAACAGATGGGGCAATGTCTAGATTAATGTGTAGTTTTGGTAGATCTTAACTCGTCCAACACAAAAGCATGCATGCACCATCAGCATTAACAACTAAAATAAATACACATTTAGAAATAAGCTCTGAACCTTCAGTAAGTAGCATCCATATCCAAACCATAATAATTAACTATGCAACACTCAATCTCAGTGAAGCTTAAGATTCCACAATACATGAGAGAACATCTACATCCTTTGGCTACACTATGAGTGCATTAATTGTCAAAAAAGATATGCTATTTCCACATATAAAGAGAGTACGTTTAAAATCAGTTACCATTAATTACTGAAGTTACCTCAATAACCAGTAGTATTTACTGAGTAAAAAAATTCAAAAATTTATCATTAACCAAGCTACGACATGTGAGATGAGAGAAACTGTGACACTATATTCAAGCTTCTTTGACACTAACATAATCTAATGGTCAAACAGAACTACAGAAGTTAGCTAACCTTGATATTACTTGATATGGCATTGAATGTTCCTTCCCACTTGACTTCATGTGTTGCAATATCTGAAAGAGCTCACCCATTATAAGCATACCGATTAACAACTATTCAATGCAAACACAATGAAAAATAGTTTATTGATGTAACATTACACCTACCACGTAAAGTTTTGTAGCCAGCTTCACTGGCTCATCTTTTGACTCTTGTATGAGCTTGTGCAGAAACTTTGCTGCCTCCAGCTCAACATTTTGTGACGTCGCCATCTTGCTTGAACTGAATTGCAAAAAATAAAAACTCAATAATCATAGTTACAAACCAAAATTTGTAAAAATATGAGGTAACAAGTGATTTAAAAATACCAGGATGAATTGGCGCAAGAATCATGTAGAAAACACGGGACAAAATTGAAATTCTGTATACTTCTTACAATGATTTCAAGCAAAACCTAAGCCCCATGGAACATAAAAACTCAGTATCAGAGGTCAACAGACTTTTCAGTAGCAGAACCCTACATCAGGATTTTGCAATTACTTGCTCAAATCAACAACCCTCAAAACCCCAATTGAAAATCGTTCCCTTCGTCTGGGCCCAACAATTAACCGGAAATATAAATAAATAGTTGGGTGGAAGATAAAAACCGGTGTTTTTTCTCAAATGGGTGATTGGGGGTTCAGAAATTTAGGGGTTTTCTTGGGTTGTTTTAGGGGAGAAGATTTTCTAGGGAAGCAAACAGCGGAAAAATAGGGGACCTGAAGTATGGATAAGAAGATTAGGAGATTTACCTGCGAAGAACGATCTGACGAGATTTAGCGACGAGACACGCTGAGCTCGCCAAAAAGTAAGCCCTCGAAACCAGACGAACGAGCTGCTTCCATTCTAAAACACCTACTGGCTCGAGCACTTCACAAACATATACTATAGTACTTCAATTAATTTTCTAGATAAAAATATTCGTATTACATTTTTTTTTTTTTATGTAACTCTTTTTTTTTTTTTTTTAGGAAAGATGTTAGGTGCACATTTTGCACATATTTACCCTAAAGTATGGTTTGTTACTTTTGGCTATCCTAAAGTATGTCACAAAACTTTCCGTCCATTTTTTCCGTCAAAGTTAACGGAATATTCCCAAAAACAACCATGTGCCCAACACATGACCAATTTTTTTTGAAATACTAAAATTGTCCTTCAGTATTTACCCTTCTTCTTAATCAAGAACATGTTCATCATGTTCCGTCGGAAAATTCAAACTTTCGCCGAAAACTTTAAAATTTTCCGAAAAACTATTTTTTTTGAAGATAATTCCAACAAACTTCAAATCATAACAAACAATTACTAAAATTACACTTAATGAATCAAAAATTTATACGATTTACACTTAATGAAACAAAAATTACCAAAATTAACAAAAACTTTACCAAAATTAAAAAAAATTCAAAAAAACAAAAATCTGGTCAACGTCTCCATCGCCGCCTCCTCCCGCCTCCACCACCACCACCAGCCGGTTGATATCGACTTCACGACGCCGGAAATCTCCAAACCGGCTCCGATCGACTGACGTCCCTCACCCATCTCCCTTCTCCATGGCCGTCGATCGTGAATCGCGAGGCCATCGCCGCGACCTTCCAGATCTGGAAGCTCCGGTCGTCGGTCGTGAGAGGCGGCGACCTTCCAGATCTGGAAGCTCCGGTCTTCTTCGAACAACAGCGTCCCTCCGGAATATGTAACCGAAAAGAATTAAACTAAAAGCGTAGTTGACATAAATATGAAAATGAGCATAAATTATCAACAACAAAAAAAAAGATAAAAAAAATGAGCGTATGGATTTTTTATTTCTATACTAATATTCTTAAATTTAAAAATTACGTCTCATAATTAAGTAGCTCATAATCATTAGCTTATAAGTTCTTTTAAAATTGTCATACAAGTAACTTAATAAAAAAAATCTGCTTTAGATCTTATAAGCTAGTTTGGACAGGTTCAAAGCTAAAATAAACACGTTCTTAGTTGTAGCGTATGATGTTGTTTAGAAAGAAAGAAAAAAAAAAAAACTCAATTTAGTCATTGAAATTTTTTTAGATCTAAAATGGTTCATGAACTTTCTTGTTTGGTTCCAAAATTGTTATTGGCGTTAGATTTTATCACTAACTCTATTAATTAAAATGACATGAAATTATGAATTGATTAATGATTTATATAATGATTTGATTTTGTTAACATGAAAGCAAGTTGCAATAAAAAAGAAGCACGTGACACGACCAACACATGATTGCCCATGTCAGCTGCTCATTTTCAACCCATCGAAATAACGTTGTTTAACACCCAATATTTTTTTGGGATTGCCTTCTCCCTCTAAATACGACGTTCTTAATACAAACGCAAAAACATTCCAATTTACTATGATAATAAAAAAAAGGATAAAATAATTTTAAACCTTAACCGAAATAAATAAAAGTACGAAGATCAATATGGCCTAAAAAATAACTTTAAACTTTAATCGAAATAAATAAAAGTAAAAAGATCAATATGGACTAAGAAAATAATTTTAAGCCGAAATCTATTAAAAAAATTAAACTTTAATCAAAATAAATAAAAGTATATGTATCAATATGGACTAAACAAATAATTTAAGGACTATTTTGAAATATATTATTTCAAATAATGGATGGAAAAACTAACAAAGTTAACCCACATACTAAATTGGTCCTAAAATTTTCAATTCATGTATGAAATTTGTTCCTATTTTTTATTTGAGTACTAAATTGGTCTTTTGAAAAATTTAGAGGTACCAAATTGATCATTTTCTAGTCTAGAAAAAACAAAATCATTCAACTAAAAAAAAGTAAAATTCATAATTTAAATTAACGGGCTCTAAACATAGAATTATGTAACACTAAGGTGATTCCCGCCATTTGAAGACCAGCTCCAAATGCAGAATCTGCTATAATCTGTAAATTCCCAGCAAAAGAAAACCAAAAACCCCATGAATTGGAGTTGCGCGCAACGTGCCCTCCCAACAATCACAGTCGCTGCTCAGCCACCAAGACCCAACTTCACAACCCTAATTCCTCCTAATTTCACTCTCCTCCTCCAAACCCTAAACCTTATCTTCCTCTCACCGCAACCTTCCACCAATTGAAGGCGAAGAGGTCAAGAACAAGCCTCCAAATTCGGTGTTCAGTGAGCGATAACAATAGTGAAACAACCAATTGGGTTGACCGGCTGCCCAAAGGGATTTTTTCCGCCGATTCGGTTCTGAGATCGATTGCTGGTGCCACTTCCAGTCCCATTTGCCAATTCATATCTTCACCCACCACTTTTTTACATACGGTTGATCCTAGAATTAAGTTGGTAATTTTATTTTTTTCATATTTTATTTTTCTGCTCTACTTATTTGTGATTCTGAATTGGGCTTTGGCCAAGATAATGGTTTATTTATAAAGTTGGCTTTTTTTTGGGTGATCGCTACCAGTCACTTTTAGCATTCAATAGTAATTGAGTTGTTTATCTTCATTTTCTTTTGTTTGATACTAAATTTTGTGCATTGCTTCATACCATGGGTGTTCAGCCATGTTGTTATTCATTCTGTTTTGAAATTTAGTGATGCAGTTAATTGAATTGATAGTTTCTTTGGGTGGGGATTGTTGATTTTTTCGTGGCATGCAATGTAATGTTTTCATGTCATTATTAGGATTGCAGATCTAGTTCATGGATTTTTTTGACCATTTTCTCCAATTTTTGGACGAATGCACTTCATGCATATCGCATTGTCTTGAGACCCTAGAATATGATGAGAAATGCCCAAATCTCCCATCAGCTAAAGAGAGTTTTTGAGGCATTCATTTAAGTTGGATGAAGTACAGACTGTATGACTAGTAACATGTAATCATCTTTTAAATAGCAATTACAGTGTCATCTGGAGCTAGAGGCATCAAGCATATGCTTTCACCTGCCCAAGAATACATAGATTACTAAATGTGGATCATTCACAACATTTGGATGGGAACTTTTAGTGATTCTATGCTGTAACTAATACTAAAAGTGGAAATATTTGTCCTTGTTTGACTCGCTATGACGTCGACCCGGATGATTTTAATATTGTTTTATCACATTATCTCGTTCCCTAAGCATATTATGAGACTTAAGTATTGATTGCTTACGTTTCTTCTGTTATTTATTTGTTTTAAACACAATCAATAATTATTATGTAGGTATGGCTGCTGGCTTTAGTTATTTTACCAGCAAGGTCACAAATGATGATGCGTCTTGGATTAGTCACATCCTTGGCTCTTATGTCAATATGTATTCTTCCAAGAAATGTGTGGATGGTAAGTAAATCCGTTTGACTTATTAGCCATGAGGGTGTGTTTTGTTCTTACAGCAATCTCAATTTGAAAGCTTATTGATATTCTTCTTCTAGAAGACATTTTACACCACAATCATTATATGTATATTCTAGTTTAGAAGATCTATTGTATTTTTTTACTGTAAAGCCTGCTACTTAATCTCAAGGGTTTTATTTATACTTTCTGAACCAAAACCTGCTAGTGCACAGAAACTAACAATTTCATTACAATTCTTGTAGGATCAATTGGGAAGAGTGTCGTTGATATCTGGAATTCTATTCCTGACATTGGGGTTGGGATCCGATGGCGTGCCACCACTTGTGCAAGCAAGAACTCCACCAGCCGCGATAATGGGATTGCCTAATATTCCTGCATCTTTGCAAGGTTATTCATATGTGATAATGAAGCTCGGACCATTACAATTCACCAGGAAGGGTTTGTCGGTAGCAAGCACAGCTGCATGTTTAACATTCACTGTGAGTTTCTATCCCTTTGTTCCTTCTTTCTCCTATTTTATAAAGGGTGTGTCTGCACGGACATGAATAAATTGAACATAAACGCCCTTTATGAAGCATTTGAAGTGTAGGTCATATTTCTTTTTTTTTTCACAGCATGAATTTCTTGAATTAGAAAGAGAGGAAGCATATGTTTCAGGTTGGATGGAGGAATGGTGATTCATACATATGAATCCTTAATTAAGATTTGAACCATTTGATGAATTGTAATTGCTTCAAAAAGCAATCTAGTCTTAATTGATCTGAAAACTAGGTCTCTCTTTTTATGAAAGATCTTCCAAAGTGCAAGTCTTTGCCTGTCAACCACAACTCCAGAACAACTTGCCTTTGCCTTGCGCTGGTTTATGCTCCCACTGGATTATATTGGTGCTCCAGTGTCTGAAGTTATTCTTACCTTGCTGTTGTCGCTGAGGTTCATTAATCTTGTATTTGATGAGGTAAGAAAAGGATAGCATACTTATTTCTATTTCCATTATTTATTTGTTATTATTGAATGTATAAATAATTGTCTGAATATTGTTTTCATTTCGTTAAAGATGTTTAATTGGAAGAGCTTATTCACATTTTATATGGGCTCTTCATCTGTTTGATATGTTGCCAGGTGCGCAATGTCGCATTGGGCATTGTATCTCGGAGGATAAATTGGCAACAGTTGACGATGATGGAGACCATCAATGGTAAGCATATAGTACCAGAGTGAATGCGTGATAAATAGCTTTTATTTTTATATCTTACCTTTCTTCCTCGATTGTCTTTACTCATTTAGCTTGGAAATTAGACAATGTTTGACAGTTCATAACAGAAAACGTGCTACTACCAACTGATGCTATTGATACCATCAAGAAATATCTGCCATTTGCATGGTTTAATTGTTCTTTTGACCCCTACTATTTTTACCCAGAGCTTTTAGTTTGTCAATTTGTATTCTAAAGGGCAAAAGTAGGGGTAAGACTGTACATAGGTGACCCTCCCCACACCCCAAAATGGTGCAAGCATTGTGCAGTAGACTGGTTAAAAACAGTAATTTTGGTAATTCTTCTTTAGTCGTTTTTGTGTGTAATTTATCTCTTAATTTTGGGTATAATGGTATATTGTGTGTTTGGGTTTGTGTTTGCTCTAGGTATACGCATGCATATAAATTATTAATGATGCATATTTTGAACAATAGCTTGATTTCAATACTATCAATCTTCGCTTTGCTATATTATGTTTGCTATTGTTTATAATCTTTTTTGGATCTCCTTTTGCAGTTTTTATCACCTACGTCCGTCGAATCTTCCAAAATATATTTAGCCATGCAGAGCAAATTTCTCAGGTTTACTCAACATGTTTGAATACATTCACACACACACACTCCTTTTCCTTCATCACATGTTATCAATTATACTCTATATGTTTTATAGTGTGTAGTTTTAGTTTAGCTTGCCATCATATTAGCTATCTCCAACAAGATGCCAGTAGCACATGGCTGAATGAATATTTAAGATAATTCAGAACTGAGAATAAATTTTAGTTACAGACACTGACAGGCTAGTACCAAAGAAATTTGAAAAAGATTTATGCAAGTAAATTTAAAACGAGTTCTCGAGGGGCTGAATGTAAGCTAAAGGAATCATGCATTCTATATAAATCCTTCCAAAGAATATGGTGCCCTTAGTATGCTGATACAGATATTAGTATAATTTGCAATGTCTGCGGATAAAGTATGGGCAAGTAAGTTGTGTATCTGTTATATCTACCTCTTTTCCTCCTTTCCGAAGGGTTCTGATGTCACTGGATTGTTCACTTCAATTCGGTAGACATCTAGATAAACGTTCTGTATTTTATTTAAATTTTTGGAAACTTCACCGCCTAACTTCTATAGGGTCTTGGAGTAACCAACTAAATATATATTCAGAGGAAATTAACATCCATAAACATGCTCTATTTGGTTAGACTTCGAGAATGAATCCCTTTCCTATCAGGTTTTACATATTTCGTCCGATCATCATCTCCATGTCTACTTGAGTACCTTTAACAATGTTATTCTTTAAAAGTTAATACCTTCAGTTCAATCTTTTGTTAACTATGACCTTCACTAATCTCTCACAGGCAATGATTGTTAGAGGTTTCAGAGGGGACAGTGACACTCACAAACTTTACTTCCCACCAGACTCATCAAATTGGTTGGCAAATGTTGTTTCCTTATTGTCCTTAGTTGGTATTGTAAGTGTTGCCTTTTTCTCTGAATATTACCTTATTTGATACCCATATCCTTCTGGAGTCCGTAATCTTTTCAAGTTGAAGTATCTTCTGAGACCTAAACACGGTTCTTCTTCTTTTTTTTTTTTTTTTTTTTGTTACCGCTAAACAGTTTTTTTTTTTTTTTTTGTTTTTTTATAAGCCCTAAACACGGTTCTTAATTGTTTTCTATGACGCTGTCATTGACAGATCTGCTTGACATTTTGCATACGGATACCTTAAAAATCTGTACGGGGATTCTCAGTTCTTACATAGGAGTGCATGTTGTTAAATTTTGAAATTTAGAATGTTGAAAGATACAGTGAACCCATCTAACCTCCTATTCATGAAGAAACTTGCAGCCAATTTTGAGGTATATATATTCATGAAGAAACTCCACAACCAGTTCAGTTCATCAAATTTTGGATTTTAAAAAATAAAATTCAGAAACCAAATTAGGTCCAAACACGAATGTTTAGGAGCTAAATTGGGTCTTTTACCAAAATACACCAAATTAAGCTCCCCAAGTCGAGCTGATTTGCGAGGCAATTTGTGCCCAAGTTCTAGACATCCGTCTACTCCGATCGACCCTTAAGGTTGCAAAGACCAAAGGCCTCAGGTGCCTCCTGCCCCACCTTCGGGAGACGAAGCACTAATGGGAGCTCTACTCCCGTCTTGGCGCAAGGTCACGCCCAACCATCCTAATGGGCAAGTTCCCCAAAAGTCACCTAATCAGAATCGTAAAACAACATGATTCATTGCCGGATGCATGAAAGACTGATTCATTCACCTAATCAGAATCACTCAAAATCTCATTTCGAGCTCAAGCACCGATTGGATATTTCAAATTAAGCCGAACTGAAAACAAGTTCTGTATAGGGGGGTCATTACATGACATGTCACCATCCAAAACAGGAACATGAAAGACTTCAATCTTCAATTAGGAATAACACACTGTCTCTGATACATTTACCATAAATCCTATGTGTTAAAAAAACTGAACCGCACCGATTACACCGATCCAAATCGAACCAATCTAAATCAATAAAATTTATAGCGGATTACTTTTCTACTAAACTGCAATTAGCTGTTTACTGAGTGGTATAAAAAAATTTCAAACCGCTCAAACTGAACCGACCGCAATATCTATAGTAGCACTATATCCCAATACTTAGGCCCGATAACTCATTGGATATTTATCCTAAAGTAATTTTGTGACTCAATGTTTTGACGAGCCACTAAGCTCACCCCAATGACCCCATTTTCAAGGCCATTAGTGCAAGTAGTTAATAGTTACTCCCTCCGTCTCAAAATGAGTGTTATGTTTCTTTTGCATTTTTGTCCCAAAATAAGTGTCTTGTTTCTTTTTCTAGTAAATTAGTTATGCATGAATTGTCAATAATATACTTATTAAAAGTTAGTTAATATTTCTCAACACATAATCATGAGGATACAATAGTAAACATACCACACTAACTAACTTCTCCTTAATTTTTCTTAAAATAGAAAGGAGGACACTCATTTTAGAACGGAGTGAGTATTAATTTATTTTCTATCAACTTCATATATTTTGTTATAAAAAATTGGTAAACCAAAACCGAACCAAACCGCCCAATTATGATGTGGTTTGGTTCGGTCATGCATAAAAAAAATTAATTGTCGGTTGCAATTTTAAGTAAACCGCCTAGATTGTTTGGTTTATAAATTAAAAAAAAAACTACCCGAACCGACCGCTGACCACTCCTAATAAAACCCCATTGAAGACAATATTTGATGCTTATTGTTTGGTATTAATTTCTGAAGATGGACCACCATCCATGTCTTATTCCATTAGTACACCATTGCTACTATTACCAATCAAACCAACATTTAAACAACCATGAGAATAACCAAATTACAAGTTAATTATTACATCATGAAGCATATAGTTTATAATTATTCGGCAAGCAGAGCCATATACACAGCTAAAACCTCATTACATGAAATATCCAAACTCCTCTAGTGTTCACTTGTTTAAACCATCAGATTAGCATAACACCATCAGATTTCTGACATGAAAATTCAGTCATGGTCATCTCCAGTTCCCTAAAGCTATAACATAACACCATCAGATTTCTGACATGAAATGGCATCCAAAATAACACTAAAGATTAGCATTTTATAGATTATTATGATTTTTAGGAACCTCACTGTGGCATCATTCTAGATTTAAACAATTGTCATGCCAAAAGATGGGGGAGGGGAGCAAACAAATAGCTAAATATTCATAAAATCTAGTTCAGAAGCCACAATCATAAACAAATAGCTAAATGTTCATAAAATCTAGTTCAGATGCCACAATCATAAAACGAGGAGGCCAAGCCAACAGTCACTACCCAACTCATTTTACCTGTAATAAAAAAGACCAAAATAGTAAAAGTGAAACAATCAGGTACCAATGTCACATATTGATTATCACCTCAACTTCCAATTGATAAGATCTTTAAGTCAATTGTACTTATCTGCAATGAAACTTGAATATGAAGAGTAATTCTATCTGGCAATGAGGAAACTGTTGCAGAGCCATTGGCAAGGACCCAAACTATTCAAATGTGAGATCTAAGAGAGATGGTTATCATGATGATAGAGCATGTAGATATCATGAAGCAGACAATGAACCATTTGAGCACCGATAGATAAAAAAGAACATATATTTCAACAAATTTGTAAGTATCCAAAGAAAAACATACCAACCCCTGCATTTTACCGCGCCTCCGGTTGAAATAGGTGCAGGATATGCCCGTCGAGACTGTGTGATCCCGTCCTTAAAATTATAATGGTGTGCAGCGTTGGACTGCCTATTTACAAACATCTAGAGTCGCCCAGTTTTAAGGTTCAGGAACCAAAATTGGTCATGCATTTTTATTTTCAAAAAAGATACATAACAAATTTTGGTTCCTGAATCTTATAATCGGTTGGCGACTCTAGATGTTTATAAATAGGCGGTCCAACGCCACACACCATCATATTTTTAAGAACGGGATCACAATCTCGACAAGATATCTCGCACCTCTTCCAACAAGAGGCACAGTAAAATGCTGGGGTCTGGTATCCTTACAATGACAACTCTGCTGAGGAGATAATATCAAGCATACTTCATGCAAATAGGGCGAACATGCAGATGAGCCCATACTGGTGGAGACCAGTTTTGGGAACGAACGACAACATCAAATATGCGACTAAACCATGCAATACTTACCTGAATGGTCTTTCTTGAATAGTCATTACCCATGACAGAGCAGGGGAGTGTAATATGGGGTGCTTGCTGGCGCCACGATTTTCTATTTTTGACAAACTGAAGTCTGGTGGTGCTAAGAATTTCTATCTTTGACAGATTGATGCCTGTCGGTGCTACGATTTTCTGTATTCAACAAGGTGATGCCTGCCGGCGCTACGATTTTTTGTCTTCAACAGATTGATAACTGCTAGCGCTACAATTTTCTATCTTCAACATATTGATGCATGGTGGCGCTACGATTTTGTCTTCAACAGATTGAGTCTTTTTTTTTATTATCAATTCTTGCATTTATCCATTCTTTTTACCACAGTTTCTATTTCAACTGTAGGGGCGGATGTTCTACCATAACGACTTTCTCCTTCTTTGCGAGATAATTCACGAGGTCTTCTTTTTCCATCTCAAAAAAGAACTCGTGTGTCGTAACCTTCTTCCACATCAACAACTTTCTTCCCTTGGGTTACCTATATACGTGCAACTGTCTTCCAAAATTTTGGAAGTCATTTTCATTTAAAAAAGAGTAGCCATTACGTCCCTCCACGTAGGCTCGACATTGATTTCTGATGGACCTATCACAGTTGTTTCAATAAAACTTTCTGTTGATGAACTGAAAGATCTAACTGCCCTCTCTGACGAGTATTCTACAACCTGAAACACACTCTCTTTCTAAAGCTGAGATGTCTTATTCACACGCACTATCGAAATTAGGGCAACTACAATAAATGTAATCAGGATCGAAATCTTTATCCCTAGAACTATTTGAAACCAAAGAACTAATGTACTCTTCCTCGGTCAAACTTTCTTCTAGTGTGAAAATAAAGAAATACACCACAGCAACCACACTGATCCCTAGTATGCTAGTAAACAAATAAAGCACCATAATTCAGCCATACAAATAGAAAATGAACAATAGACAAAAACAAACTTTAACAAATAATAATCAACAAAACCAGGAAAATCCAAAAACCAGAAACATCAATATTCACCATAGAAGAAGCAAAATCAACAATCAAATCAACCAAAACAGAGATAATTCAACTTTCACACAATCGAACAGACTCATAATAGTTTTGAACAAAAAAATATAAAAATAAAACAGAATTCACAAAATCACCTGACAAACCCCCGATCAAACAAGAAGCATAAAATCAATCCAAATCCGACAACGCACCTGTCTATTGAGCGTAGTAGGATCATGCCTCGCCCAGAACACATCGAGCAGAGAGTCGAAGCTACAGTCCTTGGGATCATACTGAACTCGCACCACCTCCGAGTGCTTGGTGGTGCCCGTACAGATGTCTTTATAGGTCGGATTGTCCAGGTAGCCCTGGGAGTAGCCGACCTCCGTCTTGGTCACCCCCGGAACCCTCTGAAACGCCAGCTCGACGCCCCAGAAGCAGCCAGCCCCGAACTGGGAAAAAAGCTGGCCAGGCGCCGGCGAGTCCTGGTCCGGGCCCTGAGCGACGGAGGAGGAGCCCTCGATAGGCCTGGATGCGAAGCCAAGCTTGTTGAGTATGTTCATTGGAGGGTTGTAGAGAGAGAAGGGCGTGGAGGTTTGGGGTTTAGGGAGGCGATAGCGAAGAAGTGTAGAAAGAGAAAGTGAGGAGGTGGGTTTAGAGAGAGAGGAGGCGATGACAGGTAGTGGAGAGGCAGCTACAACGGTCAACATTTTCTTAGCTAAGTTAACGTGTGGGTCAGGGATTATATACTTGACTCGTTGTTTTTGAATTTTCACTCGAACAATATTTTTTTGGAATAAAGGTTTTTTTTTTAACTTAAACTTTGGCCACATACCCAATTTAAAACCTAAATTTTTATTGTATTCAATTTGGTACATATACTTTTATTTTACACTCAATTTGGCACCTACAATTTTATTTTAAATTCAATTGAATACTCGCCGTCACATTCCATCAAATAAACCGTTAACTTTCGCCTACATGGAAGTTCTACTGCCTCGCTGGAAAAAAAAGACGCGCACGTGGAAAAAAAATGACTGACGTGGCATATATGTACACATGTTTCTTGCTGACTTAGATGTATATATTAATTACTTTTTAATTAAAAATTAAAACAAAAACAAAATTCAATCTGATATAATTAGAAAAATAAAAACCATTCTAAAAAATGAAAACCAAATGCTCATCGTCTTCTTCATGCTTCGCCGTCGTCCCTCCTCCGCACCGGCGCCATCGAAGCTTTTTGTTTTGGGCTCACCGGTTCCTTACCTCCAAGCAGCCGCCGCCATACTGCGCCGCAGATCTAACAAT
>JAYMTH010000428.1:0-21258 GCA_036897465.1 Pelargonium australe
ACTCATATTTGAGGTACTTCCCAGTTGAGAATGACCATTGTCAGATTGTCGTCCGATAGTCTGTCTCCACCACCAAACAAAACAGCATGCCGAATCACCACCTCCACGCCCCTCTCCGGCCCGCCCCAACCACCGCCGCTCAGTCCTTCACTTCGAAGCTAATCCTCCTCCTCACCCTCCTTCCTTTATCACTCGCGGCCTTGGCCTTCGTCCTCCAATGGCGGGGCGGGATCACCGACCCCTCCACCCGCTGGGCTCCGCCAGGCTCCCACCACCTCCAGTTCCCCGGAATGGAAACCACATCTCCTGTCTCCGCTGTCTCCCACTCCTCGCCCTCCGATTGCTCCACTCTTGTTCGTAGCTCCTCGCCTTCCTTCCCCTACTACCACAACTGGAAGTTCGATTTCGAGTCCAATCTTAAGCCTAAGGTTCTGTCAATTCTCCTTTTTTATTGATTTATAGTTTAAATGCACTTTTGGGTTTTTCTTCTTCGAGATTAAATTTTGGTGGGTGTCGCTTGATTTGGTGATTCGTGTTCGTTTCTGAATTTGATTAGTTGCCCTTCTGTGAGAAATGCTATCGATGAGCAAGTTCAAATTGGAGTATTTGGTTCAATTTTTGGCTGTTGGAAGATGAGGCATTTAACTGTGCCTAGCCATTTCGTGGTGTCAAGCTCCTTAATTTCTTAATTGTCTAGATCTGTGACTTGAAGTTCGGGCTTGTGTTTGATCTGGACTTAAAAGACCTGAATTTTAGCTTGAAAAGTAGGATTTTTGTAACTTTCATTGATTCGGTGACATTAAGATCAACGTGGAAAACCATTTTATTGCAACATCCTTTCACTTGGTTTTGCCCTTGATGGACTATGGTTTACTAGCAATTTTGAGAAAAGAGTAATATTTGTACAAAATCCTTGATTTGTCATTTCAGCTAGATAATCTGAGAACAAAAAGGTAGATTTAGCACCTTTGTAATGTTTCTTCTTATATTTAGAACCAATGGTACCCCTTTCTACTAAGCTGAACTTCATGCCAAACTTGGAGAGAAGCTTTTTATCCTGTTCTTCCTTGAAATCGGAGGGAAGCTTCAAGTAGGAGAATTAATTGTAGATCATTGCTGAGGTTCTTATTATACTTGTCAAGAGTTTATTTTTTATGCTGAACAAGGCTCTTTTTTTGTTCAAATGGAAATATTTTGATGACATTTGTTCCTTGAAGGGAATGAGTGCAGAGTTTCTTGCTAGTGAACAAGGTTCATTAGCTGGAATGATTTTAATTTTTAACCTTGTGTAGTGCTAATAAATATGCAGATATGTATTACATCAAGTACATCAGCTGGCTTAGATCAGATTCTACCATGGATGTTTTATCATAAGGTTATTGGGGTGACAAACTTTTTCCTTTTTGTGGAGGGGAAGGCTGCATCTCCTAATGTATCTAAAGTTTTGGAGTCCATTCCTGTAAGTTAATACGCTCTTTGTTCTCATTTTTTTGTATATAGATTTTTTCCCCTTTCTTCATGAATTAACTTGCTCTGCTTTTGGGCCTTATTACATTTCAGGGGGTAAAAGTGATATACAGGACGAAACAGCTGGAGGAGCAACAGGCTAAAAGGTTTGTTCAATATTTCAACTTTAATAGATATATCTCAGTTGTTCACTTGTAGAGCGATAAATGAACTAATGAATCTTCTTTGAAATAATCTCCTCCCATTCTGATATAGTTCTAAATTAAATCTGATATCTTTTCTTTCAATGGTTACCTTCAGCCGGATTTGGAATGAGACATGGCTTTCTAGTTTTTTCTACAAGCCATGCAATTATGAGCTATTTGTGAAGCAATCTCTTAATATGGAGATGGCTATTGTCATGGCAAGGGTATGGACAAATATATTTCATATGCATTGTACTATAGAGTCATTATTCTACTTCATTAATAAATAGTTCTTCACTTTATTTTAACTGAATAAATTTCTTGATACTGAATATTAGGATGCTGGCATGGAATGGATACTTCATCTTGACACTGATGAGTTAATACACCCAGCTGGGGCCAGGGAGTATTCGTTGAGGCAGTTGCTGCTTGATGTGCCTGGGAATGTGGATATGGTTATATTTCCTAACTATGTGAGTGAAATTAACTTAGATCGGTTAGAATGTTGCATAAATGATCAAACAATTTGAGAAGCTCACAAGATATGTTGATTTTCAAAGATTCTAGTGATCTGTAATGTAAACATTATTATTTATTGAATTGTCCAGGAAAGCAGCGTTGAACGAGATGATATCAAAGATCCTTTTAGTGAGGTAAATTTCATTTATTATCCACCTTCCTCGCTTTGAAGTATAACAATCTAATCCAAGAACTTCATTTAGGGGTATCAAAAATATTATTGATTTCAAGTTATCATAATTAATGTTATCCATTCGATAAAAAAATAAATGAATATGTTATCCGTAGTAGGAGGATGGTAATCTTGGTGGGCCAGTTATTGGGAGTGGAAAACTTATTGTGATAAGAAGTATCCCGGCCTCCGTTTTTTATCTTCAATAGTAGCATAGGAGAAAGCCAGTTTCTGTCATTATGTTTGCATGTTTTTAATAATGAAGTCTGACATGTTTTACTCATGTATATATGCTCATAGGTTTCGATGTTTAAAAGAAATTTTGACCATCTTCCAAAGGATACTTACTTTGGCATGTACAAAGAAGCAACTCGTGGAAATCCTAATTACTTTTTGACTTATGGAAATGGAAAGTCAGTTGCCCGGATTCAAGATCATCTTCGTCCCAATGGTGCACACAGATGGCACAATTATATGAAAACCCCAAAGTATGGTACATCTGTTATTGAACATACTTATGTAGCCTTACTGCCTTTTTTTAACAGTATAGCTTTTATAATTGTCACTGTTTTCAATATGGTGTTTTTGTTATAGGCTTTAGAGTCATCAATTTAGGGTTTTGATTCAACCCACCTTTTGTATTTTTTGAATTGAGACTTGTCTCGGGAAGACAGTGTGTTCTGATTTGTTTTGTTTTTTATATTGTTTGTAATCCTTGATAGCGAGATCAAATTGGAAGAAGCTGCTGTTCTTCACTACACATATCCCAAATTCTCAGACTTGACCTCTAGACGTGATCGGTGTGGCTGTAAGCCTACAAAGGAAGATGTGAAAAGATGCTTTATGCTGGAATTTGACAGAACTGTGAGTGTTGTGTCTTCTCATCTTTAATTGCAAGCTTATTTTCATACAAGTTGTAATTCAAATTAATAGTTGGATTAAATAGTTGAGCTTCTAATGTGAATCTTGGTTGTTATGATTATATTGAATTTGGTAAACTTTATACATTGCAGGCATTCATAATTGCTTCAACTGCGACAGAAGAGGAAATGCGGAACTGGTAAATATTTTTAAAAGAAAAAAAATTCATATTGTCCTTTGCTTTATGTTCAGTTTCAGTTTGATTTCATTGGGATTTTCTTGTTTCTTTGCAAATGAATACTTTTGGCCTTTATTCTGTTGCAGGTATCGTGAACACATTGTTTGGTCGGACAAGGACCTGAAATTGAAACTTCTGAGGAAGGGTATCTTGACTCGCATATATGCTCCAATGGTAAGCATGCAAAAAGCTTTTGGATGTAAAACCGAGTAAAATTGAATATCGTGCTATTTTAATTTGGTTTCCTTGATGTTGCCTATTGAATAATACTCCCTCCATCGCAAAATAAGTGTTACAATGCATATTCATGGGGATACGAGAGGAAATGTACAACACTAACTAATTTCTCCTTAATTTTTCTCAAAATAGAAACTAAGACACTAATTTTGGGATGGAAGGAGCATATAATTGGAAAAAGGAAGTGGAGAGGGAGAGGGAGAGGGAGGGTTCAAAATTTGACATGGTATTGGAATAGTTCCCCTCTCTTAAGCTTATGTTGTTTAGGGTCCGGCATGTATAGGGTTGATGCTAAATTGCTAATTGATACAAAAATGGAGTTCATTGTGAGGAACAAATAATTGTGATATGAGGACTTCTTTTCTAATCTATTTCACCCAGACTCTGAAATCTTACATGCAGTCTAATTTGTTTTTTTGTCTTAGAAAAAAAAAACTTTTGGTGTTATTTGTTGATTTTGATTACTGTGTAGTGCCTGAATGCACATAAGTGTCTACCTTAGTTCTTTTGATTTGTTTTATCTTTCTTTATCTAAGACTATGTTTTTATGTTTCAGGCCATAATACAAGGTTTAAGGGAGTCTGGCATCTTCAGCTCTGTTATTGCATCTGCCCCAACAACTCTCTCGAAGGACAAGTTCTTATCATCCATCCAGAGCAGCAACTCGTCTAAAGCTATTGCTTCAGAATCGCTTCCAGCAAGGAAGATTGGTAAAAGTAAAGAGTATCAGACAACTGCTAGGAGGATGTTGGACAGCGAAGATGCCGCCACATCTTACGAGGCAGCCATTCCACCATCGTCTCCCCCAGGATTGGATGATTTCATAGAACAGTGATGTACCTTCTCCCGTTTGCCTTTTCCTCTTCCCGATTGATAGTGGCCAATTTGTCTTATTTCAACTTTGAAGGGAAGAATCAGGGGAGGAGAAAGAGCGAGCAAGAAAGCTACTTGCTAGTGTCTATCCCATTTATTTCTGGTTCCATGGGTTCTTCCCGATCTTTACCCAAGCGCTGTACATATCCACCCCACACAGAGAGATTTTTGGCGGCATGCAACTTGAATTCGTGGCTTCGATCCCTGTGTTCTGAGACCATATATCATTGATGGTTGATGAAGGGTTGTAATATTTGTTAGTTCATCATGTGAGAAAACAACAAAACTTGTTTGAAGAGGGTTTGATAGAGACTGTAATTCTCAGCCTGTCTGTAATGGTATCTATATATATTCTGTGTATTTGGATCCATAGATTGACTATTTCTAAAGCAAAGGGTTGGTTAGTTACTACATTCCTCTTGATGCATTACATATTTTCTCACATTAATACTTGATAGTTTGAGAAGTAGAGCCATTACATTGTTGCCATGACAAGCCTTCTTCATTCGAGCTTCAGTCTTAATGAAAAGCTTTCAAGCTTTGAGACAAGAAATGTCGCGATGTTGATCCCCAAGCCGCGACATTGTGATGAAGACAAGCCTTCCTAATTTGACCTTCTTCCCTCAATACAAAGTGCCCAAACTTTATGATAAAAGATGTTGAGACCTCGATCATGTGCCGCGGCATTGTGACCGTGACAAACCCTCATCTTTTGACCTTCAGCGGGTGAGGTAAAGCTTCCAAACTTCTTGACGGGATGTTGCGGCCTTGATTCTTTTTCCATAATGTTTACGAGTGTCTTGTGTTTCTTAAATTTTTGTCAGAAAGCTTTAATTTTAGAAAATTAATTAAGCATAAAATGTAAACATTATCCTTGTAGTTTTAAACATGTTCACGAGTGAGGGAATGATTATGGAATATTTGTAAGCTATAATATATAAATTAATCATATCGTAAAAAAAGAAGAAAAAAAGCGAGGTTATAAATGTAAATCAATAACCATAATCAAAATACTAAGAAAGGTTATGAACAATTTGATTCCTCAAATTATAACTACATTAGTGAAATCAGGATGTGGGTGTTGTGCAGTACTTGTTGTGATGGTTCATGCCTTTCAGCAAATAATCGAAGACAAACAAAGACGATGGTTTCGCCTCCATTGTTGCTTCCTTTCTTCATCGACCATGAAGAAAACCCTTAAAATCTATGGAGCTCTCCAGGCAGCAAATCATTGGTAAGACCCCAAATCTTCAAGTTTCAATCTTTTTGTTTTGTCTAATCAATGGTAGTCTTCGTCACTGGTACGATTTGGTGTTTGGTGCCTCATTTATGAAAATAGGCCATTCCTGCAATTTGCATTACAGATGCTTTAACTGCCGCTTTAGCCACTCTTTATAAATTATAATTGTAATGTTGATTATTTGATTTTCTTGAAATCAGTATGGTTAGCTCTCCATTTTCACCCAGGAATATATAATAATAAAAATATAGTATTTTTAAAATTTGAATTGGATTTGGATGCAGTTTCAGGAAGCAATGAAATTGAAGAGTGGTTCAATGGGTGAACTTGCTGTTTTCTCTGTGAAAGCCGGAGAGAGGTATTTCACAGAGGAGCCCGGGAATGTTGAAGATTCAAAACAGGTGAGACCAGTGCACTATAGCGTTCTATTTTACATTGTTCTTGCATCATAAGATGGGTTGGAATGAGAATAACTTGCATCAGATTACCTGTTTTTAATGTTTATGAAGTTTCATTGTCCTTTCTTTGTTTTATATAGACGTCATTAGGACTGGCTAAAAATAACTGAAAACGACAAACCGAACTGAGCTGAGCTGAGCCGAACAGTTCGGTTGTTTTTTATATAGCGGTTTGGTTATGATATCATTATTTTGATATTGGTTTGGTTTTACACATTTTATCAGATATCCGAACCGAATATTTGTGTTTTAAATTATATACTAGTAATTTTTATTATATATTTATACATTTAGTTGATTTCATGTGTATAAGAATTTGAAAAAATCTCATTTGATTCATTGACAATTGAAGATTAATCTTATAATTTGGAAGATAGCTAACTTTTGGTTTACAATAGATCAGATCTTTATCCTCTAGAATTTGATTTTTTTTTTTATACAAATTGTATGAGGTATGAACTAGAATGCATGGAAGAGTGATGTGGACAAATTTTCTATGTTTTGGAACTTGGATGGTTTATAACATTATCTTGTAATCGGTTTGGTTTGGTTTGGTTTTGATAGTCATCAAAATAAATCGGTTTGGTTTAAAAATCGAACTTATTTAACGGTTAACCGACTGATCCCACTCCTAGACGTCAAAGCTAAGCCAACTCAAAACCATGGCTTGGATTTCCGAGCCAATGTATGTCAAGTCATGGTTGTCCTTCCACATTCATACATGGAGGTGGAGATTATGTTCGTTGTTCCAAAGTTACAAAATCTTATGGTTTTGCTCACCACAAAATAGATGTAGTAGTATACTTCATATGGAGCACAAATTTTGGCTGTTTGTGACAAATATTGAAACTAGCCACTTCATGACGAGTAGTATATAAAGTTACAACAAAACTTCAACGAAACAATAAAATTCTGCACACGATGGCCGTGCATCCTACATAGACTTACACCATTTTATTCATTTTACTGTAGTCATGTGCATCTTGCATTCGTTCTTAATCGTAGCAGAATGTCATTCAAAGATGTGGAACATATCTATTGTGTTTTATCTTAACACTGAAAGTTATTATAGATATATAATGTAGTCGTCTACAGAATTTCTCTCTTAGACATATAGTCAAGCCTTGTTTGGTGATCTCTTGAAAACTGACTTGCCTTATTGTCTATTGTACGGGATTTTTGGTGCAGACTATTTCCTTTGTTAGGCAATATTATGGACGTGATCCTTTGAAACATCTTTATGAAAGAACTTGAAATCATGGCAGCTTTATAATTTTATTGATGATCTCATGCCTATTGTTTCGGTAGTTGCTCTATTTCTTTTTATATATGGTTCAGTTGAAGTTCGTGAACTTGTAAGTTTATGAACTTGATATCATGGCATCTTTATAATTTTATTGATGTACTTATTATCTGATGATCTAACAGGCCCTAGTTGTTTCAAATAGTCAAGTAAGATTGTTTTCAATTACTTACACTTTCAGAAAATGAATTCTAACATACGGAAAAAAATTGTTTTGGCGGTATTTTAAACCTCTTCTATCTATGTTTGGATTTCATTACTTATCCAGACATAAACAATTTCCTGGCATTGATTCATGGTGTACATTTTAAAACTAAAATTTATTTTGGAAATAATTATTTTAAATACGAGTAACGCATCGTTTTCCAGATGTTGTAGAATATTGTCAAAAAGCATTTATTACCTACCATACATTTGTCAATACAAATGTGCCATGCATAAAGAACCCTGTACCGGCCATTATGCACTAAAATCTCAGCGAATCAGCCTGTTACCTTAAATGGGTAAAATGATTTAAAATGCTCTATAAATTTGTTTGTTAGGGTTGGCTGAGGATTTTAAGAAGGAGAAGCGTTGGAGGTTTTACCAACTTTGAGAGAGGAGTGTGGCCGATTCTTTCATTGCTCTGTTGCTCGGAAGAGGTAAATTTGGTAAATGTTTTCAATTTTTTTTTTTTTATAGATACAATCTTTGCACTGGATGTCCTTTGCGTTACATTCAAATTAGTCAAATAGATTTTATATGTACTGTTTTGCTCATTCCTCCATCGGACTGCTAGATTGCTTCTCTACATGAAAACTTTGGTTATTTTTCGATAGATCCGTCCTTCTATAATGTTTAATTGCATGTTGCAACCATCTAATGGATAGATGCTTTACCACTGTAGTTTTATTTAGCGGATCAATTAGGAAGGAATCACCTAGATCTGATGTTTATTGGTGGGTGATTGGGGGTCAAAGTCCTTGTAAAAAGGGAAATCTGTTGGTAGTTAAGTTAAAGCCCCGGCAGATAATGACCTCATCGTTGCATTTGCGGAAAATTTATTTTTTTTGTTATTTTTAATGATTGATTGACTGCAAAAAGATATCATGATTTTCCTTTTTATCAATGAATTGCAATCACTTTGAATCATGATGTGGTGATTTGGTAAGAGGATTACTCAAAAGAGCTTGTGTATCGAAAGTTACTTTGGTGCCGAAACTGATGAGTTTTTAATTAAGCTTGATGTTATAAGCCTATAACTTGGCGTTATATGTGTATATATATATATATATATCGTATTGTCAGGGCAGATATTAACAACATAGGAAAGAGGAAAAAGAATGTAGAATGACAAGTTTGCTTGTTCCCTAAAAAAGTAAAATAAACAAGGAATCTGGCCCCTTTGGATTTAGAAATACTTGTTTGTAGAAAGACAATGAGAACTGATGCATTATGAAAGTTTATAGTTTTATACAATTTTTGTAAGCCTTTTGCGGGTCTGCTTGGGGAGAAGTATTAACATTTTAGTTAATACACTATACTGGGGTAATATTATAAACCCGTGATTAGTTTTTCCCTTAACCAGTGATGCTTATGGAACTAATCATGTAGCTGTGCGGCAAAACCTTGAAATGAAAAAGAAAAGGGGAGGGGTGTGGTTGAGGGAGTCCTGCTAAGAGAAAGTTTTTGTTCTATTTCTTTTTATCCTGATGGTTTGGAAGAGCATAAATAATCACCTCTTCTGTTTGAGTAGCTTGGTGTGTTCAGGGATGCCAAATTTCAGATATATCCTTCTTGTTTATTTTTTTATACTGCATGTACATTTCCATTATCAGGTATTATGGTATGCAACTTTCTTTTTAAATTTCGATATTCTGGAAATGATAGTAGTCCCTCACTCCCTCACATATGTTATTTGGTCTGTGAAACAGGTAAACCAAATAAACTACTGTTTGCCAGTGCTTATTTCAGGATCAATTGTTTGCTATAGTATCTGTGAAGAATAGAATACAAATAGCATTTATGTCGAGCGGTGAACGTAGAAAGAGTGCCCGGATATCTGAACTGGATGCACGAAGAGCCCAACAGCTTAAGAAACGCTATAAGGCCAATGGGAAATTGGGTACTGGACAGGGTCGTCTCAAATGGAAACAGGGAAGCAAAAAAGTTAAGAAACGGCCAATGGAACATCTGGTTTATAATACAACTGAGAATCATGTTCAAGAGGTGCGTATTCTAATTTGCTTGACCTTTTGTTTATGATGAACTTTGCTTCTACATATCTTCTTAGTAAAGATTCCATGCCTGTGTTGCTCTTTTACATTATCTTTCATTTGTCAACTAAAAGAGAGCCCATTCTCTAAGAGTATGTGTTCTGCATTCGCTCTTGCTAGGCTTCATTGATCAGTTCATAACTGTAAAGTCGTTTTAGGTGTAGGAATGTTTTTTGAACTGTATAAATATCTTGAAAATTGGATTTAAGCTTAGATGTCTTGTTTTCGCTTGTAATATGTGGATGATGTACTTATCCGTTCAAATAAGTTTTTGTATTCATATTACTATTCAAGTCTAATTTTACACTACTGTGTAATAATGTATCCATGGTCAGAGGTCAAAATTGTGGTAGCTGATCCATAACTCATAGTAAATATCTGCCCAAACCCAAAATTTTGTGTTATCTTACTACATATATTGGATGTGTAGATTATACCTTTTCCTTCCGGTGCCATTCATAAGGTATTTCACACTCAAAATCCAATATCAAAGGATTGCCTAAAGATATGTAGAGTTGAGGGGATAGTTTTGCCACCAATTGCTATTTAGCTAAGCTAATAGTATATTTTTTAAGTGCTGTAATTGCTCATGTCTTAATTGAACTTCTTGCAGGCTGGTACCTCGAGTAATGGATATCATCATTCAAATACTGGTGAGTTGTTTTTATTTTATTTTTAAATTGAACTCGTGATTCTACACATAAGGTTTAGAATATGATTTCTAATTGACTGTGTGATGTGAAGCTGTAGCTGAAATACCTGAAAGAACCAAGCTCAAATTATTACTCAGTGCACTACAAGGGTACGTATGGTAGTTTCTTTTGCAGTTCAAAGTGTATACAACTTTTATACTTATAATGAAAAGTATAAGGTGAAATGGCCATATAGTATCCACCTATCCACCCCTGAAGAATTGATCTCTTCTTCAGTTGAATTCCTAATCATGCATTCTAAAACTGATTTGGTTTTAATTTATTTTTAATTGTAGGAGAGACTCAAACAATTTCTTTGCAGAGCCTGTGGATGAAGAAGAGGTTTATATCTAGTGACCATTATATTCATGTCCCATCCTAACTTTTCACCTTGGTAGTAATAATTATGTAATTTTTTTAATTTGGAAGGTCGAATATTATTATGAAGTCATTAAAGAGCCAATGGATTTTTGCACAATTGAATCAAAAATTGATGGAGGAAGCTATGTAAACCTTGAAGACTTTGAGGTTTGCTCTTTTAACATTTTTCAATCTATTTGTTTTGTCCCTTTCTTTAAGGCGTAAAAACGCTGATGATTTGGGAAGGACATGAGTCATATCGTTAACTCATCTTTTGTCTTATATTCTAAACTGCATACTAATGTGGGACACCCACTGGAATGGACAAACTTTATGCTCCATACCATATTTGCAAATCGTAATCTTAACTCTATGATTACATACATACCTAGCAGGCTAGCAGCCTTTTCATAACCTGGATGATCAATTGATTGATTTGTCAACTTTTATCTACAGCGTGATGTATATTTGGTATTCAGCAATGCAATGTGTTTTAATGCTTCAGATACTGTGTATTACAAAGAAGTAAGTCAGTCTTATGCTCATTGAATAGTATTGTCCTTGACTTTCTATTTACGCTATCTTGTGCTCCCAAAAATCGTATTCTTAGACTGAGTTCAGAAGTTTGGTTTTTCAGGCTCACTGTCTAAAAAAACTGGCAGATGATCTGTTTCAAGTATTAAAAACTGACCCTGAGAAGTTAGAAAGTAAAGTTTCCAGTTTAAAACCCAAGCGTGGTAGGCCAAGCAAAGCTGATGTGAGTGTTTCTGAGTCCGACTTCCCGAACAAGACAGGTATTTATTATGGTTTACTTAAAAAGCTGATGGTTCACTTAAAGTATGTTAACTCTCTTGATGGGTATCAGACTGTAGTCCTCAAATTTATGAACAATTTGTAGACAAGCGCGCGGATTTTATCCCTGAAACTGCCTTGAACGAGCCACTATTGTCAACACTTTGGAAGAACTCAAAATCGCCAGTGCATGTGAGTATGTTTATGAGTACCTTTGTATGCTTATGATGTAATGTAGGTTGGTTCAATTATGTGCTGAACAATAAAAGTGCAGACAAAGCATATAGATATATGGTGTTTTTACTTGAGTTTCTGAGATATCTCTCTCCATAGAGTGAGATAATTTCAGAAATACCTGGTTTGGTTTGTAATTGGTGGTTCCTTGGATGTTGGCCTCTATGTTTCATGATGTGATGGTGGTATAATACCAACTGCCATTAAAGTGTGGTACTGGGAAGAGGATACTTCTATAGGAGCCCCAAAGAGCTTGGTTTAGATAACATACCAATCTATCTATGTCTTGAGCTGATTGCTTGTCTTGGCTCTGTAGGTTAATCAGGGGAATTTTGGATACAGAGAAAGCCTTATGCAGTTTGGAGAAGGGTTGGGTCCAACATCTCCTGTGGTTTCTGAGCAGAAGATTAAAGAATGTGATGTTGCCAAACAGCATGTAGCTTCAGTCAGTCGGCTCCAAGCTCTGAAGTGTCAAGTTCCTGCTCTAAGCTTTCAAAAGGGTGACAACAGTTCACACTCTTCAAATTTATTTGGGAGTTTGGTTGGGCATCAAATGTTTGATGTTGCCAATACTGCATTCTGGGGTGACATGGAAAAACGGAGACTTGCGGCTCAAGTGGGTGTTTCTCTTCCCGGACATTCATCTGCAAATAGAGACTTGTATCCATCTTCTTCATTAGATACAAACAACCAGGCTGCCAAATTTACAAATATGATGCTAGATGCTAGTCATGTTCAGAAAGCTCCGGGAGCGTCTTCTTCAGGGTTGAGAATGCAAGATGGTCTATGTTTGGGAAAAGGGTTAGACGTTGGTTGGGAGAACACAAACAAACAAAGAGTTGAGGTTCAACTGGGTGCTTCTGCTTCTCTCGCCAGAACTGCATCTGCAAATGAAAACTTGTATTCTTCTCCATGGGATACAAACAAGCAGCCTGGCAAATTTCATTTCAAAAGTATGATGCTGGACACTATCAATATGGATAAGCATGTCCAAACAGATCAAGGGACATATTCAGAGTCGAGAGTGCAAGATGGAGTATCTTTGGGCAAAGAGTTAAATGTTGGTTGGGAGAACATGAACAAACAAAGGACCGGGATTCAACTGGGTTCTTCATCTTCTCTCCCCAGAACTTCATCTGCAGATGAAAACTTGTTCCCTTCTGGTACATGGAATACAAACAACCAGCCTGGCAAATTTTCCTTAACAAATGTGATGGTAGATGCAATCAATACGGGTAAACATGTCCAAACAACACCAGTGGCATTGTCGGGGTTGAGAATGCAAGATGGTATACATTTAAGCAATACATTCAGAGAGAACATGGACAAACCAGATGTTGGTTCTGTGAACAGGAATGCATCTGCAAATAGAAACTTGTATTCTTCTGCTACATGGGATACAATGTACCAGCCTGGCGAAAGGCAATTGGCAAATGTCATGCAAGATGCTATTAATGTGGATAAGCACTTCCAAACGGCTCAAATGGCATCTTCAGGGTTTGGAATGCTAGACAATGGAAATTGGAGTAAAGGGTTGCACATCGGTACTGCGTTCGGGGACAATGTGGGTAAACAAAGCTCAGGGATTGAACTGGGAGCTTCTCTCTCTAGAAATGCATCTGTTGATACAAACTTGTATTCTTCTTCCATATGGAATACAAACAATCAGCCTGACAAATACCAGTCAACAAACATGATGCCAGATGCTATCAATATGGGTAAGCACGTTCAAACAGCTTTTGGGGCATATCCAGTGTTGAAGACGCAAGACAGAGATAAAGATGCTTTCTCACATGCATGGCAGTGGCCTTCTCGAGAATTGAGTAGAAGTCAAGCAATTGGCTCCATGCAAAGAGCGGAGGGAACATATGGTGGGGGAGTTCAAGTTGCAGCTAATAGGGGAGATGGATTGAGATCTAATGACAGTTTGGAGCCCATCAGCAAAGTTTTCAACTGGTTTAAGCCAAAAGAATCGGAACCTGAAGCTCCACTTGGAATTGATCAAGCCGTGGCTGACAAGTATGACCAAGAAACTAGTTTAGAGCAGAGGGTTTTCAATTGGCTTGGGCCAAGAGAGCTGGAGCAAAGAGCCAGAGATTTCAATTGGTTTAAGCCAAAACAATTGGGACTGGCACCTGTCGACCTTGATAGGTCTTCCCAGCAGCAGTCAGGAACAATTGAGGATTTGGTAGGTCAAGCTGGGCCCTCGCAATGGCATGGATGAAACCCCCCTGATACTGATAGGCAGCTTCAGATGGCAATCAATGGAAATGCAAATGAAGATGGTGAAAATCAACCTAGCAGCTATGGAGAGGCACACACCGCAGCTGGAGGTCTTCCAGAATTAGCTATTCACCCAAAGAACTGGGCTCTTTAATCTTTACTAAGCATTACATGGTTACAAGTTCTATGTGAAGAGAACCAACAGAGTATTGAAGTTTCAGGCATTAAACATTTTGATTGCCATCGCATTTTTGTTTTCTTTATATACTCTACCTGCTGTTGTTTAAGCATGTTATAAGACATGTCTCAAATAATACCTTGTTGAACTTTGCTGGTATCTTCTATGTTATATTAATAAAGTTTTTACTAGACATAACCATTATTTCTGGTATCTTCTTGTTCCTTTAAAGATGGACCTTTTGGAATAAAATGCCATTATATAGTTTGGAAAGTTGGGTTTCTAATGAAAAAAATTGGTGGATTGTGGAGCTGCTACTGCCAAAAAAACATTAAAAAAGAAATTGTGGCTTGTAGCAGACTCATCCTACACCCCCTATTGATTCGATTCACTTTCAGTTTCAGCTCCTAATATATTTCTATTTCTTCTTTATGTTATTCGGATTTCGGTCTGTGAAGACTGCAGATTGTATATATATGGTCTTAGACTATGAAATGGATCAAAGAGATGGGCAAGTAGAGAATCGAAGTAGATGCAAGAAGGAGATGTAGATGAAGTGTGAAATGGGTTGATGATCATGAAGGAAGCTGAGTGGTCTTAGACTGGTTTTAGTTTTAGACCAATGGTACGTAGCCCATCTAACTCAAACGCACACCTATAAATAACTAAAACCCTAGAGGTTGAGCCGCTGAGGCACATCTCCATCGACTAGGTTTCTGCTCTGCTCTTTTCGTTGCTGCGATTTTGCATCAGCTATGGCTAAATTTCCATTTAAAAATCTCATCTTTTTGATGCAAAAGCATCTGTCTTCATCTTCCCCAACCATTTCCACTCCTACTGCTCCATTGTCAAAATCGACTTCATTCACAGTTGATTATCTGGTGAACTCATGTGGGCTTACCACGCAATCAGCCATTGCTACCTCTCAGAAGCTTCGCCTCAACGAAAACAACATCCAGAGGCTCGATTCGATACTCCATTTGTTCAAATCTCACGGATTTGAGGATACCCATATCGCCAAAATGATCCAAAAGTTCCCCTTTCTGCTCAATAGATTTAAGGGAGATAAGATTCTGAAGCTCAAATTAGATTATCTTGCTGCAAATGGCTTCGCAGGTTCTCATCTTCACGATCTAATCGTCAGCAATCCGTCCATTTTGGGGAGTAGCTCGAGGTGTCGCATCAAGCCTTCAGTGGAATTTCTCAAGTCATTTCTCGGAACGGAGGAGAGACTGAAGCTGGCTGTGGAGCGGGACTCGTGGCTGTTAAAAAATGATTTGGAGAGAACATTGCAGCCAAATATTGAGCTCTTTCTGAAGGAAGGTGTTCCTGTCGATGCTATTGCCCATTTCTTTATGACGGATCCAGGGAAGATGCAGTCAAGTCATATGTTTTTGGGCTCAAAACAGTGAAACATGAATTGAGCATTCCCATTGACCCGGCTGCTGATTCCATCATGTTTCTAGTTGCTGTTTCCATATTGGCTTCTATGGATGTCTCAGTTTGGGAGAAGAGAGTCACACTCTTCAAGACAATATTTGGATGTTCTCAGGAGGAGGTTTTGTCCATTTTCAGGCGCTATCCTACTTGTTTTGGTCTTTCAGAAGAGACGCTGAGGAGTAAAGTGGATTTCTATTTCAACACTATTCAGCTGAAGCCACAGGTCTTCATTAATAACCCCAAATTACTTGGGCATTCTTTAGATAAAAGGATTCGTCCTAGGTACAATGTGTTCAAGCTTCTCTTGTCCAAGAAGCTGCTGACAGATGACATTTCGCTTGCCAAGCTGTTCACCATCAGTGAGGAACAGTTCCTGGACAAGTATGTTACTCCGCATTTGGAGCAACTAGCAAGTTTGTTGGAAATGTACACCAATGACAAAATGAAAAACAAGATTGGAACAAGTATGTTGAGCTCTTCACTGTAAACTCACATTGTTTTCTTTATCTTCTTTAGTTGATATCTGTTCTGTGTGTTGTTATTATGTGTTGATGCGTCAGGTTGCATTGAGAACATACTGATTGTCTTAGTACAAATCTTGTTGCTTAGATTATAAGTAATTTCCCAATATTTGATCACGGGGCTCGAATTCAGAGTTTGTTAGTTTCTATTATAAACGGATGGTTTTAAACACACATACATGTATATATCACTTCCCTTTTGTACTAATTAAAAAGTATTTTGTCTGAATCCTCTTTTCTTAAACTTCAGCACCATATGGTGCCTTGCTTATGATGACTTTTAAATTTCAACTTCTAGTTCTTTGGAACTTCAATGCTAATCACATAGGCAATCTTTTTCTCTTTCAGATTCCATTTTCTTACAATATGTAAATGAACTAAATTGCTTTAATTTGTAGCTTTGTATAACTGTCCTGGCGTGGAACTAAGTCTTGAGGTTTACTAGTTTTTACTATAGCTGAGCTAAGATACAACATAATCTTTGAATATATCTGGGTTTTGCAGGTGTTGTCACAAACTCAAGAGTCAAGACCCTAGAGGTATGAATCGAACTGTGTGTACTCGTAGCGTTTGGGTAATGGTGTGCGGCTAGAATAAGAATCAAGTAGAGCTATTTTGCAGCAATGTTGCTCAAAGGGAAAAAGGGACCATTTACGACGTGTTTTGAGTGAAGAATCTTTAATAGTAGCTTAAATTGAATTTGTAAGGTTTTAATTTTCATCATCTCGACAATTCTTCACCTGTGGCACCTACATCTGTAAAGCGCCAACATTGATGTATTATTGGGTTGATGTTGTTCTGCTTAGTGTGTTAGACATGATCTCTGTTGATAGTAGATTATGCTTACCATTGTTGCTTGACTTGTATTTGGAAACTTCCATGTACTTCTTGGTGTTTGTACTTTATGACTTCTCTTTTTTGAGGTGGTTTGCTATCTTATTGTTGATTAAAAAATAATTAGGTCACTCCCAAACCAAAGTGATCTTACTACTACCGTTAAAATTTAACTTATACTCACTTGAGTTAATTTGTGGACGGTTGAATCTGTGTCACTATTTCATTAGTGATTTAATCTAGGGTGATGTTCGTTTAATTTAGTTTTTAACTTAATTAAAATAGTTAAATATACTGATGTGTTTATACACGACTTCCCTTCTGTACTAACTAACAGTGTTCTGTGTGAGCCGTCTTTTCTTAACTTCAGAAGCATATGGTGCCTTTGCTAGTTATGGCTTCAAAAGCTTTGTCTAGAACTTGGCTTGTAATTTTGAACTACAGAAAAATGCTCATTTTTACTCTAATCACATCAGCAAGTTGGCTTGTAAAACAAAATGTTGTTTGCATCTCATTTTATGTAGTCTGCGAGGGAGCTATAACAGATCTAAAAAAAAATGGTATTTGATGGCAAAGAAGTTACTTTACAATGGGAAACGTACTGAAATTTATCTAATTTTTAGTCAGCATGCTTGTTTAGGATGAATATAATTCGTAATTATTCTGGTACTTGTACTCATTCGATGAGCATGGAATAGTTAGAATCTCAACCACGCCAATGGTTTCTTTTGAAAAAGTCATATAGGTTCTTGAATTTCGATTTATAGGATCAATTTAGTCCCTACCGTTAGTTAGAGCTTGTTTGTAAACTCTACTTCCCCTCCTTTTCCTCCTTTTTGTTGCTCCACATAGGACAATAGGAGCAATGGTTTGTTTGTTTGTTAAAAAAATTTCTCTCTCTTCCTTCTCACCAATAAAGGAGGAGAGAGAGTATATTTTGAGAAGTCATGGTGAGGCTACTTTAGAGAAAAAAGGAGGAGAGAGAAATATTTTTTGGTCCAAAGAACCCTCATCCATGCTTATATTCAAAAATTGTGAAGGGGTATTTTAGTCATTTCACGCTATACTATAACTTTTACAACAAAATTTACCAAACATAACTTCTTTTCACGTCTCCTTTTACAACCTAATTTTAACAAACATAACTCAAATTTTCTATAGATTTTCTCTCTTCCTTTTTACCTCCTATAGAAATTTTTAAAAGTTTCAATAGAGTTCACAAACAAGCCCTTAGAGTTAACTTCAAGTTAAGGGTGTTGGCATGGACGTTGACGTGTGGTGTTGACATGAAAAATATTAAATTAAAATGAAAAAATGTGACACATGTCCCAATTTAATTGGTTTATAAATATGAGACGAAAGTTTGATAATCGATTTTTTTTTTTTTTTAATAAAGATTGGTAATCGAATTGGGTTTAGTAATTTTTATAAAATTTGGAGGCAGTGTAGAAGCAAAACCCTAGAGTATGTGGGTTGTGCCAGGCAGCAAAAGCATTTTCTCTGTATCTCTATCAAGTTGGTTGCTTTGCTGCTGTTGTTTTCGTTTCTCATCCTGCGATTTTGCATCAGCAATGGCAAAATTTCCCTTTAAAAATCTCATCTTTTTTATGCAAAAGCATCTATATTCATCTTCATCTTCCTCAACAACTACTTCTGGTTCTTCTTTTTCTTCATTAGCTTCGTCAAAATCAAAATCAAAATCAAGCTCATCCACAGTCCAGAAGCACGATTCTATCGTCCATTTGTTCAAATCTCTCGGATTTGACGATGCCCATATTGCTCAAATAATCGAGAAGCGCCCCAATCTCGTCACCCATTACAAGGTTGAAGAAAATTTCAAGCCCAAATTAGAGTGCCTTGTTGAAAATGGCTTTTCAGGTTCTCATCTGCATGATCTGATTGTGAGCAATCCGGCCATTCTGGCGACAAGCTTGAGTGGTCGCGTCAAGCCTTCGATGGAGTTTCTTAGGTCGTTCCTCGGAACAGAGGAGATGCTGAGGCTGGTTGTGAAGCGATCCTCATGGCTGTTAACCAATGATTTAGAGAGAACATTGCAGCCAAATATTGAGCTCTTTGTGAAGGAAGGAGTTCCTCGGGATGCTGTTGCCCATTTCTTTATCAAGCACCCATCAAATATGCAGGCAAAAGCTGAGAGAATGGCTGGTGGGCTCAAAACTTTCAAAGATGAGTTTGGCATTTCTGTGGACCCTGTTGTTTCTTCCAACATGTTCCTAGCTGCTGTTTCCATAATAGCCTCTATGGGTGTCTCAGCTTGGAAGACAAGAGTGCAACTCTTGAAGACTTTATTGGGTTGTTCTCATGAGGATGTTCTGTCCATTTTCAGGCGCTATCCTTCTTGTTTTCCTCTTTCAGAGGAGACACTGAGGAGTAAACTGGATTTCTATTTCAACACTGTCCAGTTGAAGCCAGAGGTCATCATTAATAACCCCGCCTTATTCTCGTATTCTCTAGATAAAAGAATTCGTCCCAGGTACAATGTTATCAAGCTTTTGCTGTCTAAGAAGCTCCTGAGGGAGGACTTCACATTTGCAAACCTGTTCCTGGTAGGTGAGGAGAAGTTCTTGGACAAGTATATTACTCAGCATTTGCAGCAAGTCCCAACTTTGTTGGAGATGTACACCAATGACAAGATGAAAAACAAGATTGCCATTTGACCACAAACAAGTATGTTCAACTCCACGTTTTCTCTTCCTATTCTCAAAGGACCTTAATTAGCATTGTGTTGTCTTAGACTCTTTAGATAATCTTTTTTAATTGAATTTTGTAACTTGCTGGTGACTGTTATGTGGTGGCTATTATGTGTTTTATCAGTATGCATTGAGGAGGTAGTTGTTATGTTAGGCAGGATCTTGTTGTCTAAACTATAACAATTTCCCCATTTTCTTACTATGAACCCCATATATTAGCAAATTGCAATCCCAATGTTTATTATAGTTTCTTTAATATTTTAATGTGCTTGTACATGACTTCCCTTCTGTACTAACTAAAGGTGTTCTGTGTGAGCCTTCTCTTCTTAACTTCAGCAGCATGTGGTGCCTTTGCTAATTATGGCTTCAAATCTCAGAATTATTGTCTAGAACTTGGCTTGTTATTTTGAACCACAGAAAAATGCTAATTTTTACTCCTTTGAAGCTTCATCAGCAAGTTGGCTTGTAACACAAAATGCTGTTTGCATCTCATTTTATGTAGTCTGCCAGGGAACTTTAACAGATCTCAAAGAGGATTGGTTGGTATTTGATGGAAAGGATGTAACTTTACAGTGGGAAACATACTGAAATTAATCTAATTGTTACTTTGCATGCTTGTTTAGGATGAATTTCTTTCATAATCTTTTCTGGTACTCTTATTCATTCCATGATCATGGAATAGTTAGAATCTCAACCATGCAAACAAGGTACGGCATGTCTCTGTAGTCATTGGGTTCTTTTGTACAACAGAAGTTACCATCTCATTTGCCTTCATGATTGGGGTCTGTCTTTTGCATATTGACGAGGCAGTGATGGAACACAATCTGTAGAATTGTGTGTTTAGGAGAGTTGCTTTAAGAAGTTGAGCTTGTTTGGTTTGCAAGCATCGACACAAAACGGCACATCTTTAACAGAAAATACACTGCATTCAGTTACTACAGAAGTACTATTTTAGAGTTCTAGGCATGGCTCAGTAAATGCTCTCATTCCTTTTTACCCATAGGTTGTGGTTGTAGCTAACTTGCTTCTAATATTTGCATCTTCTGGATTAAGCTCATTTGAATTTTTTTATTTTATTTTGTTTTTTTATGGCTCAGTTTGGGAGTATTGAAGCAAATGAATATGGTTTCCTTTGAGTTTGATGTACAACTACTTATTAAAGGAAATTGCAGGAGAATCTTATCTTCTTGTAAGGTTTGAACTTTGAAGAAAGCTATCTGAGCCCATTGTTTTGACAACCCTAAAATAAAATGTGCATGATTTGAAAGTGGACCATAACCCTAAATTCAAATCATTATCGGCTGTTGGAAGTGAAAATTTAGACATTATGATTTTCCTGGAAAAAAAGTACTTTCCACATAAAACCTGAAGACTTTAGATTTTGAATTTAATATTTTTTTTTAACGGCAATAGGTACTTATATTCATTGTAAAAAGATTACATGAAAAAGTACATTTAACCCTGCTGA
>JAYMTH010000429.1:0-21232 GCA_036897465.1 Pelargonium australe
TGCTTATTTACTTATCTTTTTACTTAAGATTAAGACCCCTTTTATTAGTTGAATCCGGTGTTCCTTTACATTCGAGTCTTGTAACAAACCTCGCGTATATTACTATAGAATTCCTTTTGCAATTCTTCTTTTTGTATTTTAAAGACTCCGCTTTAATCTGTATAACAGTAATCTAACTTAGAAACTTTGCTGCTGCAGAGAAACCACTTCTTTTTAAGAAGTATATACTGACTTTACTTTATCCTATATCCATTTGTGAAACGTGGATTCTATTTCTATAGGAACTTGGGTTAAGCTTTGCTAAAATGAGATGCTGGGGTTACGGGGTATAGAATATTTTCAAAAAAAAAAGGCTGTACTTAAGAAGTTTACAAAAGATTACACTAAGAGATAAGGGATTAATACAACACTCTAAATAATGATAAAAGAGAGGATATGTACTTTCTTGAAATTAATCCGCTGATTTTCATATGAAACAGATTTTGTGCTCTATTGCATAATTCAAGAGTATACGTATAAGTCGTTTAAACAGTGGGTTAGATTAGATAGCTTATAGGTATCTCTTTCTATATCTGTTATCCGCTTTCTCTGTTTGGTCAAGATACTTCTTACTTTGACTAATAAAGCTCTAGGACTCTGAACAAGATAAGATTCCTATTTCTATACTTATTCGTGTAGTACCTGCGCGTTTAACTTCAAAAAATTGTGTAAGCAACGGACCCTTCTGATCAAATTTTATAAAGTAAATAATGCATCCTACTTTTTTATTTCAATTAGAACTTTTACACATAGTTTTACGATTTTAAGCCCTCAAGCTACCCTGGCTTGCCATTTAAAATACTGCAACTTACTTAATCTTACAACTGCTTTTACTAAGGTAAAAAAGGAGTTCGTTGTGCTTTCCATATGCATTATATGCCAAACCAAGACCTATTAATTGATAACACTAGATAGAACCTAAAACCAATCACTTAAGAACCAAAAAAGACCACTTATTAAAGCTCAGTCTAAGGATTTCCTTTAGTTATAAGGCTGGTTCTCCTCTCGGTGTTACTAGTATAACCAAATTTTTCTTGTCAAATAAGATAAGCTAGTAAATAATAATACGAGGATCCCCTATAAAAAAAGAGTTTAATATAGAACTTAACTTAATAACTCTGCACTTAATGATGTTTAAGGGGTCTGTCTTTACTGTTATTATAATTATATAACCTTGTCCTTCTCTCGATACTACACTACATATTTGTCTTGCTTTTAACCTGCTAGCTAGTAGCTTTTAGTTTTTTGTTAATACTTTATTTTGTAGTTTTACTTAGATCCCATACCAAGGACTCGGTATAGTTTTACAGCGAAAACACCTTGACTTAGAATAGTGAAATTATTGACTTTTATAGTCTAAATTGGCAGCTTTGAATATTTAATCACGAGTGCTATGATAAGACTGGGTATTTGCTCCGGAATATGTGAAAAATGAGTCTTCTTCTTACTAGTTATAATGCTTTAGAGGCATAAAGTTAGAGAATTCGAAGTTTAATCTCCTCTTATAGATACTAAATTGAGTTTCTGGACTGGGGTCCTCGGCTAACTTTGGTATAACCCACGAATGAATATAGGAAAGATTAGGAGCTTGCGGGGATTTGAACCTATGCTTTTTCATTAGAATTTTAAAGAAGGATACCCTTTTTTACAATTACTCTTGACATTTTCTGGCTAAACCCTTAGAATTTACGTTCAATAATAAGTATCAATAAACCCGGTTTTATATTCCCTAAGAGAATTCCCCCAACTATTCTTTTAGGATAAGAGTGAAACCTTAACGAAGTGCTTTCCATAGAATTAGTTAGTTAGACTCCAACTAAGATAAAATAAAAATAGATTTCGTATAAGCCAGTACTTTCACTCAGCGCATGGGATATCTCACGCAGCTTTAGCGCTTCCTTAAAAGATAAAGTAAGTACATAAGTTCTTAAGACGGTTTTTTTGGGTTAAACGGATACCTAGTGGAGTTCATTAACATGGACATTGCATTCTTTCTGAGAAGAGTTCTATCTTGTTTGAGTTTTAGATTATTATTTGAGTTCTCCATGACATGAGTATAAGAGAGCCTACGTGCTCCGGTATAAATCTAGAAAAAGACTGTTGAACCTAGGACAACGGATCTAACAATTGATTCAAAACAATACTAGATAGAGTATTTAGAAAAGGAATATTATCCTATGACTAAGAGCTAAACTAACGAAATTTCGAGATATTTCTTTAAAAGCATCCGTGCAAGCTAACATTCTGTATTCTAATACCTAGTTCATTAACAACGAGAAATCCTTATGAAAAAAGGGGAGGGGTTCCTACTAGATTAGTGAAAATACAAAGAAGTAAGCACGGTTAAAGTTCACAACTGTTTATCAAGGACAAAGGGTACAAATCCAATACTAATTATAAGTTATGATACCCAATAATTGTGGACTCCCGGGTATTAAGAGGGACTTCTCTCGCAGTTTACCCTTTGTTAAATACGAGTTCTGAGGTATCAGATAAAGTACAAAGCACTCTATTTTCTTTCGCAACTGTATACTTATTGAAGGTATAGAAATCCTTTTTTTCACCGAATTCTTGTCTTGTCATTACTAATTTTATATTACGTATAGGAACAGCAGTCAGTAGTAGAGAATTTACCTTATTTTACCTTAGCTGCTCTCAGTACTTAGCAAGCTTGTAAATAAGGTTTGAACTACCGCTCTACCGCTTGAGTTCCTTTATGATTCTTGTAATCAGAATTACTTATATACAAATATAAATGGATTATCCTGAATACTTTGCAATGAAGGGTACGCATAAAGGTTAGTTATGTTTTTATTACTCTTGTAATTGAAAGTGTATATTTTATAAGGATTTGGAAGTGGTTAGAGCCCTGGTGAGTGGGATCTTAAGTCATGGGTTCAAGTTGTGTTCATAGTCCTAAATCTCTGAGATAGCAGATAGTAAAAAACGTAGGAAATTTTGACTCTAAGGACTTTCTGTATCCCCCACTAAGAAAAACCCCACTTTCAATAGACCTAAACTGAAATATCCGATACTGCACAAACTTTGCAAAAGTACTTTCCTTAAAAAGACAAATACCCAGGGTTAAAAAAATCAGTAGCTTCAAAGGATCCTTTCTAAGTTACTTAAATCCCCCCATACCTCAAAGGATACCTATTTAATTTAAGTAAATAGCTATAAAAATGCTAAAGAGAAGGTTGAAGTTCCTTGTCTAGAATGCTGTTTATCATCAGTTTAGATACTCAATAAGGGCGGGATACTTTTGACTCGATTTGTGTTTGTTTTAGGACATCTTAGAACTTTCTAATGAACCGAACAGGATATAAGGCTCCTTTCTTTTTGTATTCTTTACACTTAATATACTTAATAAAAGATAAAAAGGACCTAAATAAAGAGTAGAAAATCAAGAATGCCTACTTAAAGAATTGAATGATAATTGGAACATAACGATAGTGGGTTTTAGCTACCATATTTTTAATATGTAAATTCTAGCAGTTGATCTCTTCAATTTAATGACAGTGGGATACATTGGCCGAGATTTCCAAGATTAAGAGTCTAAAAAGGAAAAGTCCTCTTTTGGTACTGGTCAAGTTCTGAGTATCTTATTGCCTAAGTACCGGAATCTAGACAGAAAAGACAAGTAAAAACCTACTACGATTAAGAGGTTGTTTTATGATGCTACTTATGAGCATTCTATTAGTACTGAACTAATGCCTGTCCCAAACTTCAACCTCCGGAAACATGGGCGGTTGCCTCTGTAAGCCCAAATTCTTGAGTAAGGGCTGTCTTTTGTAAAGTTTACGAGCGGTATTACCTTGATTTTAATTAGTAGTAACAAAGAGGATTCGGAATCACTTATATAGAAAGACACTCAGTCATTTATAGAATCCAGCCTTACAGCTATAGGAACCCTACCCTAGTTTAGACTTAAATAGCTTAACACCTTCTTTGAAAGTTAAATCAAGGCTGCACTTTGCTGATATGCAAGGGTTCAATTCCTGAATATTAAAAAGTGTTTCTAATGCTTGAGTTTTGATATCCTTAAGGGATTCTCTTTACAAAGAATTAGAACAAAATTAGTATCGCTAGACTAACCAAAGTAATAGTCTCTAACACAACACAGAGGGCAAAGTTCTGGTTATTCCTAAATTACCTTTAATCAAACTGAACTCTGTAAAAGATCCAGATAAATTAAGAAAAACCTGCTAATAAAGACATAAAGAGTAGGGCATTGGAACCAACGACTATACATCTCAAAATGTAATGTGTAGTTAATGTTAAATAACAGTCCAAGTATTAAAGTCACTAACTTGCATTGCATACTTTGAAAAAATATAAATTCAATGGCTTTAAAATATCTTTCTTGTCCAAATCGATATAGTTGATTTAACTACAGATACAAGGGTGCCCTTATCCTAAGTGTATATGACAGGGCATGTTGGATTAAAGAGTGATTTACTACAAAGGAAAGAAAGCGCTCTCCAAGTATCCACTAACCAAATACACGTAAGTTTATGTAACGAAGCTCTAATTTCTTGCTGCAAAATAGGAATTTGATAACACAGTGATCAAGAAACAAATTTCCTTCTGAGATTCCCTTGTATAAAAGCTGTTTTCTATAGTAAGTTACCTAGCTTTTTTCTATTGAAAATCAGTCAGCTGCTGTCCCCCCGAGTTCTACTTACATGTGTTAAGCTATTAGCCCCAATTCCTTTTATTCTCAATGGATATATTAAGACTTTTTACTGGGTCATCTCATAAAAGTATCCAAATATGTATAGGTAGCAGTTAAAAGCCGGGACTTGACTTCAGATATACACAAACAAATTTTTCGTAAAGGTAAAGATTTTCTATTAAAGTAAAGGGCGTCCATTTTGTGCATTTGATAGAACGCAGGGCGGTTGGGGTATATAATTCAAAGGTTCAAGTCCAGCTAACTAGTACACCTTCCGCAAGAGGTCGCCGGTTCAAATGGAATTATACTGCTGTCAATTGTAAAGCCTGTAATTAAAAATTAACCGTTTCTCTGGATATAAACGTGATATTTAAGCCGGTCCCCGGAGAAAGTAGTCGAATTTTGAGTAGTTAAGTTTGAATATTCATTTTGATATAAAGTAAATAAATCTTTTTAAAATTTGTTGAGGAATATTTTATCATTAAAAAATGTCCAATCCATGTATGTCTATTAAAATTACGCAAACTATTCAAGAACACCCTTTTCTAGTATTCCCAACCTAGCTGCCGTGACTTACAAAAATTTTAGTAGTTGTAAAGCAATAGCATTTGGTTTCCTTGGTTTTTTTAGACAGATTATTAAAAATATAGAGAGGATTCGAGATTTCTGTATTAGTGTAAGATAAACTTTGAAGCTTATAACTATATTTACTGGAGTATACCTTATTAAAACTTCCTTATAAATTGACTAGAATCTATTAAAGCATACCCTTTTCGATTAACTCCTCTCAATTAGAAATTAGATTAAGTTTTTATTTTAGATTCGGCTCAAAGCAAAAGGATATTCGCCTTTATTTATAGTATCCTGGTCGTACTCCCCTTCAAGAAGAAATTATGTAGAATTCTATTATAATCTTTAGTTACATTTTTAAATATTTATAAAGAGGTTAGCCTCGCTTTACTGCTACTTCTAAGCCAAAACCCCCTAATAAGTATTACTATTCAATCAATTCTCCTATTAGCAATAGAAAACCACAAAAAGCTACACGGTTACAACATATCTTCTAAAAGGAACAGCCCTTAATCATATGCCTACACGGTAAGCCGAGCCACTTTATTATAATTATTTTATATGCTTTCACTTCATTACGATTTCCTTAATCCCTTTACTTCATTAGCTTCGCTAGAAGTTTCCAATAACTGAACTTTTCAATATCAATAGACAGTTGCGGTCACTATTTGGAACCTACGACTCCTCGGTTTTAACAGCCGAACACTCTACTACTAGTAATTGCTAATTAAGTTAGTTAAACATATTTATTAATTGTCACACACAATGTTGACTCATTTAGCTGCTTCGCTCCTTCAACTTAAGCTTGTACTATCTAGTTGATATATCCTTAAAAAAGCTAAATAGTAATCGTTATTTCATTTGATATTAGCAAAAAGCCTTAGCTTATTAAGCACTAGATTACCCTGGATATCCTATGATTCCTGTTTTTATAATTAAGTATACCCCTTATCTCTATGTCAAATGTGAAATGTACAACCGGTGAATTGAGCACACAACGTATCGGAGCTCCTAGCTTACACCGAGCAACTATTTCTGACCAATTACTGTTTGCTTAAAATGAATATCCCAAGATCAATCAACTCAAATTTAGTAAGCCGGGTTTCCTCTTGTCAAGTATTTTCTTAGAGGTTAGTTTAACTAGGCAGGCATGCACAGACTATATTTTTATTTAATGAGCAGCCGCTGGCTAAACCCTATTTAAAAGCTTACGTGAAAGGTGGATACAAAAAGTTATTGGTAGATACTTTGAACTAAAAGGGCTTCGGTCATAGAAGATTGATGGTTCACTGATTTGTCCTAGATCTTGGTGTAGTCAAATCTTATTGCTTTTAATAAACCCTCAAATTATAGAAAGTTAGAAGGTTCGTTCCAGGTTCTTGTTACCTAGTCGGAAGAAAGGGTTTCGAAGTTAAGAAAGTAGCTTTTCTTTCAAATGTATGCCCTCTAAAAAATAATTTACTCAATAGCATAGTCTAGTCTGCTTAAACTTATCCTAGTAAGAGCCTGGGAAGTTCCAATATTTATATTTATAAAGGCATTAAGCAGTTTTCCTTTTTTTTTATAGACGTATTTACTAAAAGCTGGCTTAACAAACAACCGAATTACTAATATAGAGGAAAATTCTTGCAACTGAAGTTATAAAGAGGGTATAACGTGCCTTTGATTGGGTCATACAACACAAATTTCGACAGAAGCCTCTTACAAGTTTCAAGAGCGATTCTACAAAGCTATTAGAATTTCCGCAAATATCAGAAATTTATTTAGTTTAGTAAGTTAACACCTAATTGTAGCCCAGTCCCTCGATTATATTTAAGAAAGGAGGATTTTTCAGACATCTGGTATCTGGTAGGGCACTTAAATAACAAAATCCCAAAGAATGTGGAAACAAAAAATACAAGTAAATGGTATCCATTATGCTAAATTATAGTCAATATTCTGACTCAAAAGACTTTATACTATCACTGAATAAAGGGTTTGCGCTCTCTTTCCTTACTGTACCTTTATGGATTTAACTGTTTTTACGAGTGCTCACTTCTAAGCTCTAAATAAGGCACTTATCCGATCGCTCTTGAGAGGCATTCCGAACCGGGTGAATATAAAACGGGCGCTCTATCGCTGGGCTGGGATATAGACCCCCTTCGAAAAAGATAGAGGAATATTAAACAGTTACTACATTATATTGTATTATTAAGAGCTTGGTGGATTAAGAGATACATCTTTTTTTTTTTAATTTAATAATAATATAATAACAAACCGAGATTGGCCCTTATTTAAACTGAGTAGTTCTTCTAAAAAAGATTCCTTTCTAAAGAGTTTCAGTAAACAGCTTTCTTTGTGGAATAATTATTAGTATTAAATAGAGATAATTGATATTGTAAATACGGAAATTATTAAGAAAATAACAGTATAACCATGTATTCCTCTTTATTTGTACTACTCGATTTAAAGAAGGTAATTCATAGAAAAAAAGTTTTCCTTACGAGTCTCGGTAAATGTCTTATCAATAAAGAGTATACCCTACAAGCTAGAGAATTTTTCTTTAGTAATGAAAAAGTCAAGTTTTCAGTTAGTTAGAAATATTAAATAGTATAGAGTGTTTTCAAACTAGTCATTCCTTTTGTCTTCAAGTGCAGCAATTCGTTTTAATAAAAATAGGAGTAGATGTAACAGACTTCAATAGGAATAGAATAGGTTTTGTTGCTTACTTTATAAAGGTTTAAGAAACTCTATTAAAATTAAATAGGGTCTTTAGGGCTTCTCGCCTTAACTTAGCTTTGAATTGCCTTCTAAAACTTTTTTCTTTTATTTGATAATAAATAATAAGAAAAGTGAAACTGAAAAGTAAAGGAATTCCTTTATTAAATTAAGAAGTGTTTTAATGCTTTTTTAAATAAGTAAGAGTTTTTTAAGTATTAGTTTTAATGAATAAGATGTTATGAGTCCCCCCAAATTCCCTTAAGAGTATCCGTATAGCTCTGGTTGCTTGTTGTAGCTCTTGTTTTCTTTATAGACTTTAGTAAAGAATCCGGAAAATAAGAATAATAGGGGAAGTGGTTTACTTTAAAGTAAAAGGTAGATGGGATAGTAAGGCTTCCTCAAATTCCGATATAGTGAAAGTGTATCCTTTGCTTTTAAATACTAAAAATCGAGTCTATTCAACTCCCTCCTTTTTAATATTATGAGTTTACGGGTAGGGAATGTACTATATATAAGGTAATATATTTATATATTATAGGATAAGACTGACCTATGAGTTTCATCAAGTTCCCTACTTCTTAAGATTGGGAATAGGCTGACTTTAATAAATAGATATTATAGGAACCCTAGTAACAAGTGCTTTTATAAGTGCTAAGTTCCGTATACCTAAAATAAGAAAGAATACTGCTTCTCTACTAGCGAGTTACTTAGGATTTCCTTCTTTACATAACCTTTATTCCATAAATGAATGGGTTGATATGGCATAATTATACATTTTATAGAGGAAGTCTTTAGCTTTCTAATTAGTTTCTAAATACGAAGATAACAGGAATTTCTGGTAAAGAGTAGGCAAATGCAGTTTGGTTTCTGCACTAACTAAAATTCTTCCTTATTGAAGTGTAATTCTTTTTCAAATTCAAATAGACTTATAATAGAGTACTTCTTCTTAGTAATAGGTAGGATAGGTAGGCCGGGATACTTGACTCTAGTTTGAGTTGTTCTGTTTACTCGTTCTAGGTAAAGCTTTAAGAGTTAAGGAAGTAAAGAAGTATAGGAAATTTAATCCCTTCTTTTAGGGTGTCAGGTATGCTATTTTCTTTTATTAAAAGGCGTTGTCTTAGGAATCGTTTTTAAAATATAGTAAAATCTGGATATTTCTTTTCGTTCAAATAGGTATGCCCTATCAAGAGTGTTGGCTAAAGGTTTTGTTTCATTTGGATTCTTAAAATTATGTAAATAAAGGTCCAAACAAAACCCATTTTCCTTCCTTTTTCGAGCAGTCCTTATTAACTTAAGTATGAGATAAGTTGCTTCATCAGATGTTAGCTAATTAAGAAGTATTCCTTGTAATAGTAAGAAAATGGAAGATAATAAAAGACATAATCTTTCTAATATAAGAGTATAACTTTATAAAGAAATTTAGGAGTTCTATGCTTTCAATCTTTTCTTTTTTTATAATAAAGTGTATAAAATAAGGGAATATAGGCGTCTAGTTTCCTTAAGACTTAATAGCCTATTGTGTTAATAATGTCTTACTGGTTTAAGTAGGGTGTTAACTTGTTTCTTTAAGGAAAGCTAGTGAGTCAGTTTTCTTTCATTTACTAATTAGAAAGTTTGAGTCATACTTAACTAGAGGTAATATTTATATTAGAGGAGTTAACCTAAGGCTTATCTTAAGATAAGAAGTATAGCATTTAAGGAGTTTCTGTCATTTTGTTTTCCGTTTTAAATATGTGTTGCTAGTTTCTTCTTTAACAAACAGGAAGGCCTACTAAATATAAATAGAGTGTAATGCCAAGCAAGCTTGCCTTAGTCAAAGAAATGTAGCGAATTTCTTAATTGTTTGAATAGAGTAGTTCTTATTTAAGAAAGGTATTTCATAAGATTTTAGTAAATAGGGTACAAAAAGTATAACCTATTCCTTTTAAGCAAGGTATACAAATTATAGAGGGAATACTTTACGCATTTCAAGGAAAGCTCCATAGTAAATCATTAACTAATAAATATCCCGAACTACCTTATTTGCACAAGTGAGGTAATTTACTAATTTAATTAACGGGGTATTCAATCTTACAAAAGAGAATCTAGTAATTTGAGGCAAGCTTGCTTGTCTAGAACCTTTTAACCTTACCTGGATTTCTCTTAAATAAGGCTGGCATTTATTAAGAATAGGAAACTTCTGAACTTAAGGGTCCCATCGCTTGTTAACCCTTTCTTGTCTTGAGAAAGTTAGGGTGCTAGGTTAAAGCTCGTAAGGAAATCTTATTAGCTTATTGTTATATTTTTTTAGACTCGGGCGCTCTAAAACCCCCAAAAAAGTCGTAAGAGTAGCGCATTATAAGCATCGGAAAAGCCCTATAATGGATTTCTTCAGCTTAGTGTTAGTATATCTTTAGTAAGAAGAGTCTCTAAGCTAATGAGTTGTCGTGAGTTTCACTAGCATTAAAAAAGGTTCTCCTAGTGCGTAACTCTCTTTTAAAGAAGCAGCAGCCGGTGCATAAAATTATTCCGTTTTATTACATAAAAGTAGAACCTTTTTTCGTACAAAACCCGGATGTTAGGTCTTTTTTATGAAACAGGTAATTCAATTTATTTACACCGAAAATTGCTTTTTATCAGCTCGCGTTTTGCTAAAGAGGGCTTCGATATATTAATAAGAATGGAACTGGATTTTCTATAAAGAAAGGTTTAAACTTTACTCTGACTAAACGAGGTTCCCGGGCATTCAGGTAGGTAATACGAACCGCTTAAGTACCAATGCCTATACGGGCTTTAGCATCTCTTTTTCAACAGTCAAAAATTCCGAGCGAGAATAGTATGTATATAAAAAGTGTTTCTTGCAAGATTATCCCGGCGAGAAACTGGTTTTTAGCATTATATTTACTGGATGTAGGTGAAAAGCACTAGACTTTTAAAACGATGTCCAGTTGTGTTTTGGCAGACTTCCTGGTATAAGATTAAGCAAAGGTATAAAGACTCTATTCGATAGGGGTTCTTTCCTACAAAGGAGTAATAAATAGGAGTTTGCGCAGTCTAGCATGTAATGTATCTTGGGTTTTCCCAACATTCAACTTATATAAAGGAGTCCTTTTTACAGTGCTGGGGTTAAGCTCAGTCATAAGGAACCTGAGGTTCTGGAAAGTCCTACTTATTCTAAGAGGGATAAATCTCAAAATGTAAAGTAAATAATTTCGATTAAAAGCCGTGGGGTCGGTTTGTAGGTAGAATTTCTTAGCAGGACGGTTGATACTAAAAAAGTAGAAACTCTGATATAGTGAAGTCTAATTCTTATAGGGTAGGAGAGGGAACTACTTTTGCATATCCCTAATCGTTAGTAAAGCATTCTTATTTAAATAGATATTGATTATTGAAGCTTATAAAAACTATAAAGAATTCGGGATACACCCTCGCTAAAAATATGATGCTTGTTCAGTAATAAAAACTTGAAAATTACAGGATCTGTACTCTACCAGGGCCTCTTAAGAAAAACCTTTGAAATTCTAGAATACTTTATTTAGAGTATACTCTTTCTAGTTTCCTTTATGGATCGTTAATTGTACTTGTATTCTTGGCAAAAGACAAAAGTCGAAATCTATGAATCGATAATTTTTTGTGGATCTGGACACTCATACATTAGAAGAGTCCTAGCTGGAAGAAATCCTAGTAATTCAAATTGTCTTAAAACTTAAAAGGGGTTTTTCTTTCCTTGTTTGTGCATATGCCTTAAGTAAATTTTTGGATTTATTTAGAAGCTTTTCAAAAGTCCTTAAACCCGGCGCTGAAAGACAGTTCACAGAGAGATGGATTTCTTCTATATTCTTCTATAGAAGTGATTTTCCTCATTTTATACGTTAAACGCGACCTCCTTGAGTTAGGGACCCTAATGCTTCTTATTCCTCATGTTTTGTACTAAATAAGTCTCATAATTCATAATACCCTTCTTTTCCCTTGTATTAGTTGTCTTACCTGCCTTCGTACCTATACTCTGTATTAGCTTCTTCTTCTTGATAGCTAGGTATGTCTTCCCTGTACTACCTTACTCTAAGGATCCACGATAAATATTGTCTAATAAATCTAAAGTGCTTTGGAATTACTAAACAGTAAAAACCAGTACAAATTGGGAAGAAAGACTGAGGAAAAAGGAACTGACAACTAAGAATCCTCACAAGTAAGACTATAGGAACTCCTAACAGGACCAAATCCTATTAGTAAGTACAGGCTACAAGAAGACTCTAACAAGAATAGCTATCTGAACAACAAGAAGGGACAGGGGGTCCTCCTTAACAACAGTAATACAATTAGAACTATCTCGTACAAATAGATACTCAACTCCAGGTAAAATTATTTTATTTAAACAGATAGCTATGTTTCCTAGTTCATAAGGCAGCTTTCTTATCTTCCCGATCCAATGAACTAAGTTACAAGGAATAAAAAGTAGTAGTTCTTTCTTATCCGAAAAAATTTCTTAGTGCAGCTAGGTAGCTTATTAAGGGTTTGCTTGTTCCCTTGTTTCTATCTGATTCCGGATTCAAAATATTGAAGAATAAAAGGGTGAGTAGGGAATCCACTTGAAGTGGGTTTAGTTATGGCGCTGGATTAAAGATTCAGTATTGAGAGTTAGGATTCCCTCTGACTTAGCGAGAAATAGTAAAACCTTGAAGCTAAAGAATTCTATAGAGTTGCACAAATTTTAATAAGTCAAAGAATTACCAGGAATAACCTATTAAACTTGCCTGAACCCACAGTTCTTACAAGATACAATGCGGATATCCCTTAGTTTTAAATGAGAAAGTTAGAATTATTCTAAACTCTCAAAAAACCCCGTACAAATGGGTAATGGCCACAAAATCTACGGGTTCTAACCGCATAAAACTTCTTGCTGACTCGATGTTCCTTAGAGCTATACTCACAATTTTGTATCCTAGCCTGTTTCAGACGCCTACCTTATACTTTCTCTTGTTAAACAAGAAGGAAATCCTTCTATCTATTTATAGGGGTATCCGTTGCACCTTAAATATCACGTCCTGAATTAAATAATTCATACGTAACTTTATAATAAGAGTTTGTAACTCTATTCCATAACGCTAGCTAAGAAGCAGAAGGGGTCTTTTTACAAAAACTATCTATTTTCTATTTCTGGTACAGCTTTGGGTCTATTATAATTACTGCTTAGTTTCAGTTCGATTAGTTTAAAGCAGCCGGATTCCCTATAAGAGTAGTGTATAAATTTTAGGCCCCGTGGTGGGGTGGTTTACTTGGCCTTTTCCTGACATTCCGCGAGGTTTTTAGTAGAAAACAAGGAACGGGCGGCCAAGAGTAAAAAGAAACAAAGTATGCCGTCTATTAGAAGTGGTAAAACTACAGGAGTAGCGTGTATATGAGGTATCGAAATTTTACGTATATAACCAAAAAAACCTCTTTTTAACAAATATAGCTTAGCAAAAAAGCCCTGCGGAGTTGGATTAAAAAAAAAAAAAGTATTAAAGGAATTCGTACAGGATGTTCCGTGCATAACTAGTAAGTGAGATTCCATTTAAGTAGGAACTGTTGCAAAAGTATTTAGAATGGGGTCATTTTACTTATTATAACACTGGAATCTCAACTTAAATAAAAGGGTTTCGAATCGTGGAACTGCTATTTTTGTTTGGGGGATATCCTTAACCAAAGTAAAGGTTTACTAATAATATCCTTATAAAGAGATAACTACTTTCTTAGTTTGTAGGAGTTTTCTAGCCCCGCCAAACCCTTTATTTACTTCTGGTCTAAACTAATATGGGTTTACTTAACGCGTTTAGGAGTTTCCTTTTGAGCAAATTATGGAACTTTACCAAAAAAATTGTATATAGTATACTATAATTATAAGCAAATCGAGAAATGGTTGGAAAACAAAGTTCTCTAACTTAAGTACTAGCTGTTAAATTAATTCTCAAAAAGAGTGAGTTAATTCTAGTAGTCTAACATTTAGAATAAATAATAAAATACATACTAAAAAGAGACTCCGGCACTTCCCTGAATGACTAAAGCAAAATATCTGTAAATTTCAAATCTAACCCGGACTCCGAAACCTGCGTGTCACTCATATGAATCAGGGATGACTCATGATTGATTCGCTTTATCATGAAAATTCTAGAGCCACTTCTGTATTTTTTTTTTTTAGTCCTTTTATTCACGAAATCCTTTACTTTATAATGAGTATCCCCAACTTAACTTAGTTTTCTCTTATTCTAGAAGAGTCTTCTGAGATTCATAGTAAGAATGGTATAAGAGTAACAGCAACATTTGATGGTTTATAACATAGAGAAATTTAAAAATTTTAGATTCTGTAGTACTATTTCATTTATTGCAAAAGGAGTCTTTGCTGCTCTACTCTTAAGCAAGTTGTTATATCCAGAATGTTTCGAACCTATTCAACAAATTTCCATTGTTTGTGGTTCCACTATAAATTTCTCATTTATTTTATAAGTAATAACATAAACGGGAGATTGCTGGGAAAGAAGCGGTGTGAGTTTTCCTTTATGTAATTATACTAATGGAATCTTTTTCCTTTGGGATGCATTATCCTAAATAACCACATTATAAAACATTATATAAAACTCTAATTGGAGTTGTTTGACATCGGACTCCTCTACTTAAGCGTTATTTTTATATGCTATGCTCCATATATTTTATTTATACCCGATAAATGCTTTTCTTCAACCTAATTTAGACCGGGTAAAGTCAAGTAAAGGTAATTAGTCGAACAGTTCTACAAAAAGTTTAGTTTATATTTGGAAAAAAAAAGGGGCTCCTCTTATTAATTCTAGTGTCAGAAGACTTTGCATAACAGGTTATTTGTTAGATAACTAAAGGAAGATAATAAGTGATACGAAATAGAGGCTCTTTTAATTTAAGAAGTCAATAAGAAGTGTGTTCCTATAATGTAAGTAGGTATTAACTGAAAGACTTCCTATATTAACCATCCTACGTTATGCCGCAGGTGGGAATAACCTATTATAAAATGTTATTTCCATACGGGAGCCCTCTATTAAGAAAAAAGCCAAAAGGATATGGATGCTACAAAATTCTCTATATAAACGAACTCTTTTAGTATGTATTTATACTGAGCTTTGTAATACAAGTATAGAGGCCCTGAAATGAAGTCAATTTTGTCCTATTTCATTTCATTTTCTTATTTGTGCGGGTGTATAGCTCAGTTGGAAAGAGCATTGGACTGACTTACTAACAGCCGCGGGTTAAAGTCGTTGTCAACTTCTATTTAAAGGGGATCCCATTTCGAAGGAATCCTCTAAAAAGCCTCCGATCTTTATAGAGTTAATTCCTAAAAAGTACTTGAGAATAGCCAGCTTATTAACCTAAAGAATCCAGCATCCCTTTAGGAGATGAGATGGCTCGACTACGACAAACGAAGTTCGAGACTAGATTATAAAACTTCACTCCTAGAAATCTGGACTTGCTTAGTATAAAATTGTTGATTTCCCTTTCTTTTTTCTCTTTGAAAAAACCATTCTATTAATATTTCTGAATCTTTGCCCTTCTTTATTACTAGTACAAATGCTGCTAGATCCTGCGGATAAAAAGTAAAGGAGAGTCTAATAAAACCTATCGATTTCTAATAATGCAAATCTATGTGTTTTAGCAAGTGTAACTATAAAAAGCCGGATTCCTCGAACTTTAAACCCGGGTTAACTTCCATAACTAAAGTAAACCCTATCTTGCAATCTCTGCGCAGCCTCGAATCGTATAGCTTATTATACAAAAGGAGCGGTGAGTGATAGACAGACATGAATGTGTCTAAAAAAGAGATACTTATACTCCTATTGCCTCCTTAGCTTTAGCTAGAGAAGAGAGGGGTTTCTATACCTCAATTAAGTGCCCAAAAAGATACGCTGAAAGTTCTTTGCAGGTAATTTACAAGCTTCTGTTTTCCGGCTTAAACTTGGGGCGGACTTATTAGACATGTTCCATAAAAAAACAATTTTCTATTTATAACACATCCGATCTTACGATATTAAGCGTTGCCTTAAGGGGCGTGCTCTACGGGTGTCTGAAATCTTCTATCTAAAATTTCATCTATGTTTTACTTTGACTTCCACTTAGTTTTTGTAAGATGTTAGGACATTTATGCTTGGGACAGGGGTTTTCTATTTCTAGAGCTCTCCCTATATCCCTTACAGCTTTTTGTTATCCTATACGTCCCCATAGGCTGGTTATTGCTTACTCTTTATTAAGAAGAACTCGTACCTGAAAGAGAAATTTGTATAGTACCGGAAAGCCCCAAGCCCTCAGTCAGTAAGATATAAAAAGTTCGCTTTGTCTTGGTATTACATAATTCTAAAAAACCTTCTTCTGTTTTCTTCGAAAGGGCGTAAAAGTAGCAGAGTTTTCCTGCTTCTATGTAATTTTAAGGAATCCTCTTCAAGTTATTCAAAGTATTTATAGATTTCATTTTTAGAGAAAAAAAAAAATACGGGTTTTAGGAGAGTATTCTCTAAGATAGGTGTTTTGTAACAGATCGCTAAGCTTTACGAATGCTTCCAAAAATATACGTTGTTATCTCATTACTTATTAGTTATAGAAAAAAGGATTCCCTATTGTAAACTAAACTCACCTACACGATTACTCAAGCAAGAAGGGCACTCTTTTTTTAAAGAAGCACTCTAGAAATAATGAAATGCTCTGTAAATAGTCTTAGTGTATGAGTTTGTTAGGCTAGTAGAAGTCCGTGTTAAATAATATTTGTCCTATTTTAATTTTAGGTGTAACCAAATGCTCTAGGCCATTGATGTTAAACTAGAGTTCTTTTCTTTTTATTAAGAAAATTAATCTGTATTGGATATCCAGCAGTACGTGCTCTTAAATGGGGTTTTCCTTGACTAGTAGTTTAAATATAATTAAGGTAGTAGTTGCAGTTGATAGAAATCTTGAACAAAAAAGTTAGATTAGAACTTGAGGTATTACATAAGATAAAAGTAGGACTGCGCTATCCTATTAAATAATCGGAAGCCTTTCCTTGAAATCTTTTTTTTTCTAGAAAAGTTTTTGAATATTAACTCTTACCGCTACTCTACAAGTCCCTGAGTAATGGAGAAAGACTTTATACTATAGCAGATTTTTTGAACCTTCGACTATTTCATGAGAAGCCTACTGTTTTGCCTACGGAGCTATACGCCGGGAGTCAGTTTTCTGAGATTCTTGGAAAGTCCTGTAGGAGGGCAGAGTATAGAGTAAGGAGCCGTCTTTCATTGAATGGGGGCATTCCCGAAATTCAGCATTTTGAGGAATTTCACGGTGGATCATAGTCTGCACATCTAGTAAGCAGGAATAGATAATGATTAGTTGCAAGATAATAATAGTAAGTATTCCTATAGTTTTTTTCTCCACTTTTGAAAAAATCCTCTTATGGTATGAATCTCTATCTATTAAATTAATTCTTTTTTATATAACAAGAATTGTATTGGTTTATAAGTTTGAATGCATCTAGTTCGGATACCTAGCTACCATATTTTTTAGGATGAGGAAGGTTATTGAACTTTCGTTTTACTATAGGCTTTAATGAGCATTTTATTTACTTATGGTAAAAGCGAAGAGCTTGTTAACTGACGTTGTGCCCGTACCCCCGTACCTTAGAGGTGTATAGCTCAGCTGGAAAGAGCATTGGACTGACTTACTAACAGCCGCGGGTCAAGTGCTAAAAGCAATGTTCTAGACTTCTGCTCTTTGCTGGCTAGTTGGTAATTTAAAAAGGGAATTCCGGGAGTCTTCTACCAAGTCTAATCCTTTTTCTTTAACTCAATTTTCTAATTTAGAATTCGGCGCCTTAGAAAAACCAACTAATTCTATAAATTCTTAGGGGTCTTACTTGATTGCTACAAAAAAGGTGTTTAGAGATCTTCAAAGTGCTTCAATGCCAGTTATAAATCAAAGTAATCCCTGCCTAGAGGTATGCCCATTTACGCGCTCTATAACGGGTTTTTGTATACCCAGATGTACGATTCCTATTACATTTCTTAGAAGTTCTGCGGCTTTATTTACATTATTTTATTCGTAATATGTTATAGTAAGCTTTAGTATTTCACGAATAAGGAATTTTCCACTTAACTAATGACAACCCAGTTATCATGAAATAGAAAACCAAGACATTTCAAAAGTCAAACATTTTTTGTAAAGACATACGTGTTATATTATTACTAATAACTTCTGGCTGCATTATTAAAAAGGATTCGGTAAGTACAATCTATAGAACTTCTGTTTATTTCGTAATTTGAAAAAGAATGGAAATAATAATGTAAAAGCTCTCTTTTTTTATTGATTGTTATGCAGTTTAGGTACTAGGGCTTTTAGGTTTAAAAAAGTGTCCATTTCCTATTTCAGCTCTAAAACGGAAGACTGGATATTGGTAATCTAAATTCTTGCTGGAGAGTTAAATGTAGGAGTCCCCTTTTGTTAAAGTCACTCTTATAAGTATGTATCTAGAATTTACATTAAGACAAGATATCCCTCCTCTCTAAAAGATGTATAACCAAGAAATCGCTTAAAAGCTATAGGTTAAGTAACATTTACAGGATTTCACTAAGAGTAAGGAGTTTCATCAATAAGATTCTTTATAAACTCTCGTTCATCTAAGGATAGCAGTAGCAGGATGACAGAACCCCATAAGAGATGACCCAAATACCCACGAAATAGCACATCCTATAAGAATAGAGTACTTAGAAAAATCCAGTGAAACTAGTTAATAGCAATAAGGTAGAACCTAAGACACTCTAAAATGGCTATATAGAAGTAGAAGCCCCTAATATTTATTCCATTATTTGCAACTCCGTAAAGACAGCCACAGCTAAGAAAAATAACTAAGAGTGAGCGTGTACTCTGTTTTCGTACCAGATTTAGGTAGTAGTATTTTTAAAAAGGAAATAACCTTGACTTTAGATTTTGATTTATCTCACTATATAAGCTTAAGTACTAACAAATATAGAGGTATAGTCCTTTATAGAATCTATACTGTAATGCCCCTTTTTTTAAATCGCAAGCTAACTCTATTATGTATTTATTGGATATTAAAGTAAAGTATTTGACGTAGGTATAGAACTTCTTTTATACTATAAGCATGCTTTTTTTTGTAATTTCAGTAAAATTAGATACTAGATCATCAAAAGCATTGGCTGGGCCTCCCTCTTATGGCTTCCTCTTTTTGCCTACCACTAACCCACCTAGCAAAGTACTGAATTAAATGTTCCAATTCTTAAGGAGTACCCTGTTGAAACCTTAGATTTTATCTCCTATACAGCGGATTCCTAGAACCTATAGTTCAGTGCCTAAAGTGGAGCCTTTTTACCAGGAGTCCTAGTAATAGAAAGATACCTACGCCTTCCCCTGAATTCCCTTTATTTAAGTTGTTTTTGCAAATATAAGTAATAATCTGTCCTATTTTTCCGATTACCCGTGTTCTATTTAGTCTTACTTTCTTTTACAAGTGCAAGTGGTAGAGCAAGCCAACAAGTTATCCGATGCCCTTGGTTCAAGTCCTGTAATAGTAATTAAGGTACTCCCTTCTGTTAAAAGATAGTATGCGCTTAAGTCTGCAATTTATTAGTGAGCATGTTCCTTTCTGAATATAGCAAAAGTGCGCTTACCCTTATTAGGTGTTGCCCAAAATACCACCCAGGGCGCTCGCGATTGTAAAAAATTATAGGTATAGATCTTGTAACCTAGGATAACTAGGAATCCTTTTTTGTTTGAGCCCCGGAAGAACTAAAAATATATAATGTTCTCTTTATGGAGTTAAATCCTTTACAAGTTTCTTATTTAAAATAAGGGTTCTTTCTATACCGATAGCTACTAAGTAGGAATTGAAGCTACTATAACTATAAAACCTATCCAGTTCTAAATTCAGTAAAGACCTACGCATTAACTATTTAAATAAAAGTTCTCTCTTTTATAACATAATTCTGGAAGTACAAAAAGTTCTCTCTAATGATCAAGTGGAACCATTCACATAACAGAATCTTCTCCGTGGGGGCCGTAGCTGAGGCGCTGCAGCCTCACTCAAATCAGCTTCGTTTCCCTTGGGCAAAAGTCATTTGGAAGTCGCTAGCCCCTCCGAAAATTCAGAGATTTGCTTGGCTTGTATCCCACAACAACATCCCAACCAAATGATTTCTGGAGGACCATGGGTTTCGAATACCTATCTCTGACTCTTTATGTCCACTTTGCGCATCAGCTTTTGAGTCTTGTGATCATCTTCTGTGCGTGTGTCCTTGGACCGTATCAGTCTGGAACCATGTTCTTCAATGGTGGGGAGTCTATGTTGCCCTCCCAGAAACAGCCAGAGACCTGCTTCTTCAATGGCCGACCCTCATTCATTCCAAATCCGCCTAAAAAATCTGGACCTCTCTAGGCTTGATCTGCCTCTGGTTTGTTTGGCTAGCTAGAAATCAAGTCGTCTTCAAAAGTAAAATTGATGATCCAAAATCGGTCTTCTTCAAGATCAAGTGCTTCTCCTTCTACGTGTGCCTATATCCCCCAGCCCCGGCGATGCATCCTCCTCTTTAGAGCACTGGAGATCACATCCTTTGGACTGTATCTAGTGGCTAGCTTATACTTGCCTATTTTGGTTTCTATTGTACTCTTTCCTTCTTATTCTTAATAAAGAGTACCTTATTTGCTGATAAAAAAAACAAAAAAAAAACTATGCCTTGAGCGAGTTCCTCGCAAGCTTTGTTTAGGTTGCAAAGGTTACCAAGATTCGCGAAGGTTTGCAAAATGGTTTCAGACGTTCAAGGATCATGTTCGTATGTTCGCAAACACCCTTGGCGTTTTGTGCCATTCGACCGAACGTGACCCTCAAATCTAACCCAAAATTTTGACCAGAGTTGACCAGACGTTTTACTCGGTTTTTGTATTTTTTTACGAATGACCTAACTCGTGACGTGCGTACAGTGTATATATATTAATTATTTTTCTTACTAAACTCTTTTACCTTTATAAAGTTAAATCTCAACACTCGGGGTCGTGGATATGTACCATAAAGATAATTAGGGTTACGGCATTAACAAAACAGAAAAAGCAGCAAGTTAACACATGATTCCGGAATAAGATGCACAAGGTGGACAACTATACGCGCATCATAAATACATGATTTGTTGTTGTTAATAATCTTTACGGCACCACTCACCTACATTAATCCATTGTAATGAATAAGATGCACTGAAAATAAATAAATAAAAGGTCATTGGTATATATCTATATATA
>JAYMTH010000430.1:0-21228 GCA_036897465.1 Pelargonium australe
TATTCAAAATGTGCCATTTGAGCCCCTAACCTTTAAAACGTGCCGTGTAAGTCCAAAAGTATTGAAAACGTATCATTCAAGTCCAAAGTTTCTCAAAAACGAGCCGCGAAAGTCATTTCCGTCAAAATGCTAGACGGATTCTGTTAAGTCTGCGTTACGTGTATTTTTTTATATTTTTTCATTTTCTTTCATTCTTTCGTGGAAGCAATGTGGCAAGGTAGGAGTGTGCCCTTTTAGTGACGTGGCATTCTTCCCCATGGAAACGACGTCGTATATGGGTTATCGTTGGGGAAAAAGGAAAAATTGAAACTGAACAGTTGAAGGACGTTTAAGAGAAATCGAAGGGAAGAAGAGAGTCCGACAGTGACGATCGTTTGAACGATTACCAGAGAAGAGCGCAAGAGAGAAGAGAGGGTTTGTTGCTCCAATATAGTTGGTTTCTTCAAATACCCGAGAAGAGAAGGTCGAGTTGGACTGACTTTGACAGAATATTCCTGCAGAATATTGGCACAGTGACATTGGTGGGACTGGACTTGAAGAAATCAGAAGAAGAGAGTTGTCATGTAAGTTTATACTTTCAATGAACCTTTATCCTATGCTTTTTTTTTTATCGTTTAGGGCATCAATTTGGAGTTTTTGATGTTGTCATTTAGGGCTTTTGGTGGAGTGTGAGAATCTGAAAAAATTTGGGTTTTTTTTTTATTATTTGTGGCTTAGACAATAATATTATATTCTTTTGGAAATTTATAGGTGGAGTTTTGTTTGGTAGGGAATAGAATGTGGTATGTGTGGGTTGTTGGATGGTGTTGTATTGTTTATTTCTCAAATTGATGTCACTGCTAGTGTATATTACCTTATAAGGTATTAATTTAAAATTGTTTGTCTTGTTGTTTGGGTAGGGAATCCAATATGAGTGGTACGGGTGAGAGTTCTTGTGAGCCTTATGAGCCATGCCATGGGGACACGAAAGTCAATTTAAGGATATTCTATGGGGGAACATTTCGGAGTCATTGTCGAGAGTATGAAGGAGGTAAAGAGAGTATAGTTTCAGTGGATCCAGATCTATTGAATTTTTGGGAGATTATGGATATTATAAGGGAGCTGGGTTATAACAACGTCTCGAAGTTGTATTATAGAATGCCAACCAAAAATCCACTCCCATATGGTCTTACCTTATTATATGACGATAAGTCTGTTCTTGACATGATTAAGAAGCTCGAAGAAGACAACATGGAGGTGGTTTTGTATACAGAACATGGGGTTAGCTTGGTTGCTACACCAGAAGACAAATTGCCTCCAAATGTGACAAGAGCAGAAGATGTGTCAGCTCATCCACCTGTTTTGAATTTTGCAGCTTGTGCGAATGGACTTAATGAGGAGGGCAAAGTGCTTGAAGTAAATTTTGATCCATTTAGGATTTGGGATGAAGAGGGGGAAGATGAGTGTGACATGCCAATGTATATAGCATGTGCAATGACTGATAATGAAGAGGTAGCTGGTGACTTTAATGGGAAAAAGGTCTAAACAAATGTGGAAAATGTGGTCCAGGAAGCCCAAACTGATAATGTAGTGGGTGATGTTGTTGGTGAAAAAGAATTAATTTGTGATGATTTTAATGTTGAAAAACATGGCCCCATTGATGCTGATTTTAGAGGAACAAATATATGCGGTGAAAAACATAGCTCATCTGAGAAAGAAGGTCCATGTGATGTTGTTGCTGGTGAAAGAGATGGGCCATTTGAGGTTGTTTTTGGAGAGAAGTTAGGCCCATCTGAGGTTGGACAGAAGGTAAGCCCATGTGTGGTAAGTGAATGTGAAAATGTTGGCCCAACAGGTATTTTGTTGCTGAAAAAGAAGACCCAATTGATGTGGTTGTTGGTGATAAACAAGTCCCTTCTGAGGTAGTAAGTTTTGAGAAAGAAGGGCATGTTGTATGTGAGCAAGCTGCACCTGCTGACATTGGAAAAGAAGGTCACCAAACTGTTGCTGCTGATATTGCTAAAGAAGGTCAGCAAGCTGTTTCTGCTAATGTTGCTAAACAATTTTTGGAAAATCATATGGAAGTTTGTGAAGAACAACCTGTTGATGTTGGTATGGAAAAACAAGGTCAGCAAGCTGGGTGTGTGGGAGAACAAACTGCAATTAATGTGGAGTTTGATGGTGCTGAAAGAGATGAAGCCAATGAGTGGGAGCCAGATTTTGATGATGACAATGTTATTTTAGTTGACGGGGATGATGAGGACAGTTGCAATGATGATGAAGAGCACCAGCTAGCAAGGAAAAAAGTTCAAGCAGGTGTTGATAGGAAAAAAAGGATACAGAAGAAGGTTGAAGATGCAAATGATGTTGATATACCAAGTTTAGATGATGAGTTTGATGTTGGTGTTGAGGATACATAAGGAGCAGCCAATGAAGAAGAAACATGTGCAACCAATGAACGACAAGCAGGCCTTGTACACACTGTTGGTGTTGATCATGGAAGAATTGATGGAATGGTTGGAGACAGTATGGATGATGATGAAGATGCAGATTATAGTGAGTCAGCAGTGGTGGGGAATGTTTATAACTTGTCACAAAGACCTAGGAGGGGCATCCAAGAGGTGAGTGTGTACTACGATAGTAGTGACTTAGCAATGTCTATGCACACAGATGATGAGGAAAGTGATGCTGATACAACAATGAGGAGAGAGGAAGACAAGTCTATATTATACGACACTAGCAAGCCATGGGCTGGGTTTTTCATAGGACAACAGTTCAGAAATGTCAGAATTTTGAGGAGTGCTGTACTGAGATATTCTATACACAAGAGGTACAAAGTTTGGTTCAAGAAGAATGATACGAAGAGGGTCTATGTGAAGTGTTGTGATGGTACATGTGAGTGGTACATATTATGTTCTATGTCAAGAACAATTGGAAGGTTTGTGTTGACTGGTTGCTGCCTTGTACACACATGTCAACAAGTTACCAAAAATAAGTGGGTAACTAGCAAGGTAATATGTGAGGAGCTGAAAGACATCACAGAGATTGTGCCAATGATTAAGGCAAAGACAATGATTAAGCTAATTTGGATTCAATTGAGAACAAGAGTAATAGTTGATCAATGCAAGAAGGCTAAGCAATTGCTGTTTAGAGATAGAAACAAAGAGTTCATGACAGAATATAGTGATGTATGGAGTTATGTCGAGGAAATGAGGGTTACAAACCCTGGGACAACTGTGGAGCTTGAAAATTTCTTCTCCGAACCTGGTGCACAACCACATTTTAAACGAATGTACATTTGCTTTGATGTTTTGAAGAGGGGGTTCTTAGCTGGTTGTAGGCGCATCATCGGGATTGATGGATGTTTCTTGAAGGGGTTGGTTAAAGGAGAGTTGTTGGCTGCTGTTGGGAGAGACATGAACAACCAAATGTTCCCAATAGCTTGGGCTTTGGTTGAAACTGAATCCACTAGCTCGTGGGCATGGTTTTTGGAATTGCTAAGGAAAGACTTGGACATGAGAGATGGAAAGGGATGGACCATGATGTCGGACCAACAAAAGGTAATTAACATTTTGAATTTGTTTTATGTTATTTGGTTTTAATAGCTCATCAATTCGCATTTTGAAATTAATATTCTGATTTGTCACAGGGGTTAGTTGCTACGGTTTAAGATGTCTTCCCACAAGCCGAGCAACGCGTGTGTTCGGCATTTGTACGCCAATTGGAGAAAATCATACAAAGGAGCTGACTTAAAAGTCAAGTACTGGGGTGCAGCTAAAGCACCTAATTTGTGCAAAATGTGGGACAACCTATCGGACTTGGCAGCAATGTCCCCGGAAGGCTATGTAAGTATGTCTGAAACACTTCATCCTAAGCATTGGGCAAGGGCATTTTTTCCAACTGATATTTGTTGTGACCTAGTGGATAATAATATATGTGAAACATTTAACGGGGTCATTATTGAGGCTAGGAAAAAGCCAGTAATATCTATGTTAGAGGATATTAGAATTTATTTAATGAAAAGGATGGTGCAAAAAAGGCAACTTGTTCACAAATGGAAACAAGATTATGCACCAAGAATAATGGCCAAGCTAGAAAAGTACAAGCTGTATGGGGCAGAATGGGAATATGAGTGGAATGGAGAGGGTGGTTATGAAGTCAAGCTTAGAGATGAAAAACATGTTGTGAGTTTGGATAAAAAGGAATGCACTTGCAGACGATGACAGTTAAGGGGCATTCCATGTCCCCATGCATGTGTTTGTATACAAGCTGAGGGGAAAGATTTGCTGGATTTTGTGAGTGATTATTACAAGAAAACCAAGTACATCAAGGCATACTCATACATGCTTCAGTCACTCAGGGGTATACAAGATTGGCCAACCTCGATTTTGATGAAATTGCTACCTCCTGCTGACCGGAGAATGCCGGGTAGGCCAAAACTACACAAAAAGAAAAGGGAGGCTGGTGAGAAAACAGTTGGGAACAAGCAGAAAGTAAGTAAGCAAGGCATACATATGGTGTGCACACTTTGTCACAAACCCGACCACAACAAACGGACATGTTCCTTGAATCCTAAAAGGGTATGTTCCAGTCATTAAATGAGTTTGCAATAATTTCATATGTATGCTTAATATGTTGCAGCAGATATGTACAATTCTAATCATTTCATATGTATGCTTAATTGTGTTTGTTTAGAAGGAAAAACAGGGGCCAAAACAGGGTCAGAAGAAGGGTAAAAAAGGGAAGGTTGCTGCTGGAAATGGAGGGGAGCATACCCCTACAACTCAACAACAAACTCATGTAGTTCCAATGGCTCAAACTCAACACCAAACTCTATGTGCTCCAACTGAATGTGGTATGGGATACAGGACAAGAAGTGGTACCCAACAACAAGTGGTAATGATTGTTTGCTTGTTTCGGTTTCTAGCATGTGAAAGGGCATTTGATATTGGAATGTTGTGTGTGAATTATTGGATTCGTTGTGTGTATCAGTGTGTATACTCTGTTTCGTAGTCTGTTCTGCATTTGTGGCATTAAGTTTTCAACAATGTTTGAGTGTTAATATGCACATAAAGATTGTAATGCATCAAATTATGAACTTTGCTATTTGTGGCTGTTTTTTGCTCTGCCCATATAAACATAGTTGAAGAGAAAAGAACTCGGTTAATGTTTCAGATTTCTAGAATCCAATTCTTCTTTAAGAATTTATGTGGACAACCTCTTAGACCACAAGTACTTTTGGTTATAAGTTTCAGTTTGATGTATGTTTAACATTCATATTCAAAATTAGCAATTGTTTGGGATATATCACTTTACGATTGTTTACTTTTGCCTAACTAACAAACACATGAATATGTAATTATGCAGCATGGAAACCCATCACAGGTGCAAGTAGACAAGACAAGATCCTCAAGAGTTGGTGGTGACAAGGGTAAAGAAAAGGCAAATGACAATGGGAAAGGGCAAACAAAAGGGCAAACAAAAGGCTAAGGAGAATGACAAGGGAAAAGAAAAATCAAAGAAAATTGACAAGGGAAAGATATGTGGAAAAGGCACTAAGGACAAACCCCCACATTGGAAGCCATATTTAGTGTTTGTGAAAAACTGGTTTTTGCTTTGATGTTGGATGGTTTCTAGTATAACTTTGTTTTCTTGTGTATGTTTGGATTGGTAAAAACTTGGACAGACTTGGATGGTTTTGGTTTTGGGATGTAGTACTGTTTAGTTCTTGATCATTATGTAGTCAATGGTTTGTGTCACAAACAGCTTATATATTCATGTTTCATGTACACCTATTTAATAGTGCTCAAGAATGGAAAACAGGTTGAAAGTTTGATCTTGTCTATCTTATTGCACCTGTTATGAGTTAATGGAAGTCATGTTTGATCTCACTTATTTGGTAATTGGAAAACAGGTTTAAGAGATTAGTAAACGATTATGTTGGAAGTCTGAGGTGGTTGGAGTTCCTTTCTTATTTATGTTAATTGTCAGGGATGGAATACAAAGGTTGATGCTTATTGCTCATTGTACTGTGTCATGAAAAGCAAGCACTATAATTGTCAAATTTTGGATTCCTACAGCACTACTTCATGAACTTTGGACCCCCACCGCACGTTTTTGATACTTTAGAGACCCCTATCGCACGGTCTTGATACTTGAGGGACCGCTATTGCACGTCAAATGAGTGCAAACTGCAGCCACTCATTTTTTGGGGAAGAAAGTCACGTCAAATGAATGGCACACTCCAAACTTGCCACGTCAATGTCACGGAGGATTATAAGAAAAGGAAAAAATAAAAAAATACACGTCACTGCAAGTTAACGGATTCCGTCTTCAATTTTAACGGAAGTGACTTGCGCGACACGTTTTAACGTAACTTTGGACTGAAATGACACGATATCTTCACCTTTGAACTCACACGGCACATTTTAAAGATTAGGGACTCAAATGACACGTTTTGGATAGTTCAGAAACCTAATTGAACTTTTTTTCTGAGGATTATCACCCAACATCTTTCCGTTTCTTTTTGTCTTTGTTCTAAAACATTTCATTAGCTCCAGAACCAAAACAGACGACCACGCGCAATCACGCGCTCCTACCTTGTCCTGCTTTCCCGCGCCGATTGTAGCGCGTGCCTTTTATCATTACATTTAGGACCGTACCATATCAAACAGACACAGCAATCGCATCAAATTCAGCCCCTCCTCGGGATTCAATATAAAACCTCCGCACCAACACATTTTCACCGAACACCTTAATTCATTGCACCATCGCCGCCGCCGAAATGGCCGCTTCATCGCTCCGCCACTCCTCTCTCAGAGCCCCAACCCCCGCTTCTCTCTCCCTCTCCTCCAGGTTCCTCCCCCTCCCCTCCGTTACGCTCCCCTCCCGCCGCCGCATTTCTCGGCCGCTTGTCTTCGTGGTATCGGCATCTCTCGACTCCAAGCCCACTGTCCTCGTCGCCGAGAAACTTGGGGAGGCCGGGCTCGACCTCCTTAAAGGCTTCGCCATCGTCGATTGCTCCTACAATCTCAGCCCGGAGGAGCTACGCACCAAGATCGCGCTCTGCGACGCCCTCATTGTTCGGAGCGGCACCAAGGTCAGCCGCGAGGTCTTCGAGTCGTCCGGAGGCCGACTGAAGGTCGTTGGGAGGGCAGGCGTCGGGATAGACAATGTGGATCTGGCTGCCGCGACGGAGTATGGGTGTTTGGTGGTGAACGCGCCGACGGCGAACACGGTGGCTGCCGCCGAGCACGGGATCGCACTCTTGGCTGCGATGGCTAGAAATGTGGCGCAAGCTGATGCTAGCGTCAAAGCAGGTTGGTTGGTTGGTTCCGTCTAGTTCTTCCATGTGTTCGATGATTTGCCTCAATGAGAATTGACTGACCCTTTAGCGTTTCATAAAATAGTATGTTTTCAGATCTGGTTTTTCGTGGTTCTTGATATGAAAAGTTCCGACCTTTAAACGTGGTTAGATGTTTTTGTTCAAACTTTACAGGGTAAAATGAATTTTTAAACATTTTTTCTGAATAATTTTTTTTTTTGGTTGTGATGTGAACTAAGGAGAGTAATTAAATTGCTTATTGACATTTAATTCCTAAAATCAAGCAAGTGTTTTGACCAAATGAGAATATATGAGATACTAATGAGAAAAGGTGGATCTTGGTTTCCATATTTTTTGTTGGACAAAAGTGGATCTTGGGAGTGTTTTTTTATGTGCCTTTTTGAATTAGTTTTCTAAATTTGGTATTTTGATTTGTTTAGAAGATATGCTCCTCATGGGTTGCTTTCTGGGCTCCATGAATGGAACAGTTTCTTGTTGATGTTCAATAATTGCCTTAGTGAGATTCTGAGTTTGATGAATTATGGGGATTGTTTCTTTGATATTTCATTGTTTTGATTGTAGTGGGAGCTATATACTACAAACATGATCATGAATTTTTTGGGGGTTTTACTAGTTTAGAAGTACTAACCATAATTTCCTTCACCCAGGGAAATGGCAGAGAAGCAAATATGTGGGTGTTTCTCTGGTTGGGAAAACACTTGCTGTGATGGGTTTTGGGAAGGTTGGATCTGAAGTTGCTCGGCGTGCCAAGGGGCTAGGTATGCATGTGATTGCACATGATCCATATGCACCAGCAGACCGAGCCCGAGCAATTGGCGTGGAGCTTGTTTCTTTTGATGAAGCCTTGGCAACTGCAGATTTCATCTCTCTGCACATGCCTCTTACTCCTAGTACTTCCAAGATTATGAATGATGAAAACTTCGCAAAGATGAAGAAAGGAGTTAGAATTGTCAATGTTGCTCGTGGAGGAGTGATTGATGAAGATGCTCTACTGAGGGCACTGGACTCTGGAATTGTTGCTCAGGTACTTTCCATTTCATTTTTGAAGATAAACTGTCTTATCTTATGGTTTTGAAGGAGAAAGTTGATAATGTGATATACCTATGTTTCAGGCGGCACTTGATGTGTTCACAGTGGAGCCACCACCAAAGGACAGTAAGTTGATTCAGCATGAGAGTGTTACTGTTACTCCACATCTTGGTGCTAGTACAATGGAAGCTCAGGTAAGCTAAATGATCAATTAACGATTTGGTACTTTGGCATTTCCATCTTTTCACGCTTATCATGTAATGTCTGGGATTATTTACAGGAAGGTGTAGCTATTGAAATAGCTGAAGCTGTTGTTGGAGCATTGAAAGGAGAGCTTGCTGCTACTGCAGTCAACGCTCCAATGGTCCCTGCTGAGGTACTGCCTGAATTCTCACTTTCTAATTTACATTACAATTTCTTAGCATGTACTCTAATTTGTTTAGATATGGTTTCAGTAACAATTTTTCACAAATTTAATAGTATAAACCCTAAAACTGCATTGTGTTTTTTCTTTCTTTCTTTCTTTCTTTCAATTGTAGGTTTTGACAGAGCTGAAACCATATGTTGAACTTGCTGAGAAACTTGGGAGACTTGCAGTACAATTGGTGGCAGGTGGAAGTGGTGTGAAATCCGTGAAAGTCACTTATGCTTCAGCTAGAGCCACCGATGACCTTGACACAAGACTGCTCCGTGCCATGATCACCAAGGGTCTGATTGAGCCTATATCTGATGTTTTTGTGAACCTAGTTAACGCTGACTTCACTGCCAAACAGAGAGGACTTAAGTTTACAGAAGAACGAGTTATTCTTGATGGTTCACCTGAGAGTCCTATTGACTACATCCAGGTTCAGATTGCCAACGTCGAATCACGATTCGCCAGTGCCATGTCTGATTCGGGTGAGATCAAGGTCGAAGGACGAGTGAAAGATGGAGTTCCCCATCTGACAAGGGTGGGATCTTTTGAAGTTGATGTCAGCTTGGAAGGAAGTATCATACTCTGCAGACAGGTTGATCAACCGGGCATGATCGGAACAGTTGGGAGCATCTTGGGAGAGGAGAATGTGAACGTCAGCTTCATGAGCGTTGGAAGGATCGCTCCCCGAAAGCAGGCTGTAATGGCGATTGGTGTGGACGAACCGCCCAGGAAGGAGACTTTGAAGAGGATTGGAGATGTTCCAGCCATTGAAGAGTTTGTATTCCTCAAGTTGTAAGCATTTTACCTCTTTTTTCTGGGTATCTTTACTACATGTTATGTTAGTACCCAATTTTGATGGTATTGGAGTGTTTTGTTTCTGTTTTAGAGGGAGGGGAAGGGAAATGAATAATTCAAGCATTAGGAAGAGATTGTATTCTATTTAGCTGTTGCTCTCTAGCATTGTTTGTTTCTGAAACATATTGTATCTTAAATTTGAGGGTATTTGGTTTTAACCATAGTCCCAATTCCCAAACTTCTCCACTTTCTTGAATCATTTTCTGAGTATAAAATTATTTGCACTAAGTGCTTGTTTGGTAGCAGTAGCACCTTTTTAAAGGTGTCACATAAGCAAAATTTAAAGAACACTAGGTAAAATAAGCTCAATTCTATAGGAGCTCAATTATGTGGGATAAATTATCTTACCCCTTCATAAAATGATGATTTGGCATAGATTTATGATCGACCGATTCTATTATATTATACAAATGTTTCTAATGAGAAAATTGACCTGATTTTAAATATCAGACATCTTATGAGAAGTTCATTTTAGTAATTTCAACAATTAATTTTTCTTGACGGTTGTTTGTATCGGATCATACTATTACACAAAACTTCACTTTTTAAGACTATCGTTTCAAGTTTCAACATCCTTACAGTTTCAAATAGTGTTGCCAAAAAGGCCTAAAAGCAATATCATTACAGTTTCTTCTTCTTGCTTGCAAAACAAACAGCAGTGAAGTCTCATCATCACAACAGTTCTTCAGAAAACTTGTGATGATCCACATTTATGAGTGTAAATCTAATGACTAAAATTTGAACTTTTTCGAACCAATTTCCTATATTGTACAGGAACTATGTTCCTTGATCCCTACTCAATATGATGCAAAATGATCCACATCCTGATTCTTGGGACATATATAACTATTGTTTGGAGGTGAAAAGTTTACTATCCGGGCCAGCCAATACCATTATATTTACGAACCGGAAAGGAAAGGAATCTGAGCTACAGTCATTGGGAGCGACGGCTGGAGGCTATGAGCTGCTAAATAGGCAGCAATGCCAGCGGCGTAGCCTGCAAATGCAAAACCACTCACCTGCACAACGAGAGTGCGCTGCTTAACTATACAAACACGACTTATGGTGTTAAGACTAGAATTAGTAAATTACCTTTCGCAAGTACCAAAAGAAGTCGACCTTTTCCATCCCCATGAATGCAACTCCAGCTGCCGAGCCAATGACTAGCATGGACCCTCCTGTGCCAGCACAGTACGCAACCAGTTGCCAAAACTCAGAGTCTTGTGGGAAGGAGGTAACATCGTACATTCCCATTGTTGCTGCAACGAGTGGAACATTGTCTATGATTGCTGATACGATTCCTATTGCACTTGCGACGAGTTCAATGTTTGGAACATTGGCGTCTATGTAATTGGCTAGTTCCCGTAAAAGTCCAGCTGCCTCCAGGCTGAGCAACACGAATTTATGTTAAACCATGACCATACTAGCTATACTTCTAATAGCAGTTGAGGCCAAGAAAGACGAATTCAAAACAGTATACAAGATAGGGATTTGGTGTGATCTATCTCATTTTTTGCAACTCAAACATTGTATAAGCATACCTGCTGACAGACAAAAGGATCCCGAGAAAGAAAAGGGCTCCCTGGGTGTCAATGCGGGATAGAGCCTGAGGTACTTTTAACTTTTGTCTCTCGGATTCCCCATAGTGAATAGCGTCTGTCAGAATCCAAAGTACTCCAAGTCCTAGCAGCATACCCATGAAAGGAGGCAAGCCAGTTAAGGCCTTGAAGACTGGAACAAAAATCAAAGCTCCGATGCCCACAGAGAAAACTAATTGTCCTCGAGGAGCCATCTGTTCAGACGCCATAACATTGGGAGAATCTTGTCCCTTTCCATTAACTTCACTGAATGGATGAACAGAAACTTTTATCATTGCATCCATAATCCATGAAGTTAAACCTACTTTTATAACTACTTCCCTGGTTTGCTTTGAAAATGCAAGGAACTTACCTAGTCAGAGACAGAAGAGCCAGTGGAACAACCAGAGAAACGGCAGAAGGTATAATCAAATCCTGTAAGCAAAGGACCCACAATTACAGAAACTGTATTGTCTGATGAATATATTATTAATTGCAACTTTTTGAAGATCAAAGACATAGTGGAGATTACAAAATTGAGCTTCAAAATCCAAATTCTACACGGGCGCACTATACTTCTACATGTCTAATTCAACTCAAGTTACTTGGGACTAGCTGTCAGAATGGCCCCACAAACTATTAGCCTATGGGATTACTTACCTCTTCATCAAAAAGATATATTCTATACTTTTAAACCAAAATTCACTCACAATTACTCTTCTACTTTAATTGGCTTACCTAAAGACCTTTCAGTTGAACAGGTGCTTTGAATTTAACTGACAAAACAGTAATCCTTGTGATAACCCATCCTACAGACGGGAAAGGTGGTATACGTAGTAATGACTAATCTTTGGCATATTTAAATAGTCCAAAGACCCAAACGCAATTGTATGCTAGCCCTTTTCGGCTATTTGGAAGGGTGGCTGAAAGGAGGGGCGGATTAAAGAGGGATGAGTGAAAAACAACATCAAACCTTTGGATGTCTGGTAAAACTCTGCAGAATGAATAGATGCAGTATTTTACTTAAACATCCTTACATTAAAAATGGTACGAGTGTTTGACAATGGTAAGTTTGTCAAACTATTCGTCCATCATTATCCTCTTGCATCCTTCAAATTTGAGAGGATGCAATTATGTGGACCCAGAGGGATGGAGAGATGAAGATTTTCACCAGCCTCCCTTAAATTCACAAAAATCTGTTCATCCTTCCTTGCATCCCATACCAAACAGGCTCTAAGGGGAGCATTGGGGTTGTTACGATTAGCATTAGAGCATATTATGTGGGCTTGAAGATGCGTGGAGCCCACAGGTCAGTCTGGATCACATGGGATGCTGAATGAGGAGGCCAAGGCTAAACAAGGAGGGATATATGATACCCCATCCCAAAGGAGGCAGGCGAATTATTAGGTCCTGTTTTTAGCTCAGGTACCATTGCATGGACAAACAAATGGCACACACAAACAAGAAGCTTTGGCTAAAAAAAAAAACAATACAGTAAGTATTGGCATATTTAACACATACAGCCAGTTCAACTTATCAAGCAAGTTGGTTCCTAGAGCAGGTTCAAGATTACATGAGCCGAAACTCTTAGTTCTGGTTGGAATTTTCAGCTTGACTCTTATGTATCTTTGAGGTCAAGTACCACTTCATTCATCAAGCAATGCTCCCTAGTATTTTCATATTTGGACCATGCAGAATTATTAATACAAGCAACTTAATATATAGGATCAGCTTATCAGAATGATAAAGAAAGTAAACCTTCATTGTTGGCAATGTGGTTATCTGACCATGTATCCAGAGCATGGTAGTGGTCACGTCACCAATAGGAGTCCATGCACCACCAGCATTTGCTGCTATTACAACAACAGCTCCTAGAAGCCTGTCAATAGAAAAAGAAAGGTGATACTCAAGTACATAACTAGATTTTCAATGTGTAACATATATTTGAACAACAATCAAAACATACTTGCGGTACTCTGATGGAGGTACTAGTTTACGCAATAATGAAACCATGACAATGGTAGAAGTCAGGTTGTCGAGGACTGAACTAAGGAAAAATGTTATGAAACCAACCTGCAATTTCAAACAATTACTAGTTAAGCACGAGAAGCTGAAGTAGGTAAAATTGTAGAAATCTAAACAGACAACAACTAGTCATCTAACTAAACTCTATCTCCCTGAAGAGAAATCAATAACCAGAATGGAACAAGTGACAAACATATCTATCAAACATGTATCAAATTCATTGACGTAGGAGCCAAAAGTCACATCTATTATAAACTGCTGTCGTGCTCAAGAATTTAGCTTATGAAGGAGAATAAGAACAGCATTGCGGCATTACTGCTTATTGCTTACAAGAAATATAGGGATATGTCTAACCTACTCCAGAATGTGAAAGTTGTAACAACTAATCCATGTGGCCTAGATTTATGTAAAACTGAAATAGAACTTCTCTCTGTATTCAATAGGAAAGAGAGGAAATCTTCAGTAGCCACCAAACAAACTGATAATTTGATTTGATGGAATAAAAGTAAACAGCTAGGAGAAACAACATACTCCAATATTTTAGTTCAAAGATCCAAAAAGTAATTTGCTAATGTGGTGTGACAGCTGAAATAAATTCTCACCACCCACAGGAGAGTTCTTGGCTTTCGAGTAGTTATATTGTCGGTAACAAGCTTAAATCCTTGATGAGCATCAATTATCTCTACGATCGTCATTGCACCAAGCAAGAAGAAGACTATTTCACTGACTTCAGCAGATGCATGTGTTAGCTCTTGAACAGCAATATCAGTTGAAGGAGCCTACACAAGAGAGTCAAATACACCAAATAGGCAAATATTATGGTATGAAGTGACTGAGAATAAACATGCGAAGGAAAAAACCTGCTTTAAAATAAATAAAGAGATAATTGAACAAATTCATAATGTGGTTAACAAAGAGGTTTAAAAACCAAGTATTGTAATGATAAGCAATAGGGTTGCAACTTCAATTATTCTAGTTAAGAATAACAAGCAAGAGCATGTCAATAATAATAATAAGTGATGCTGTTCTACTTCATGAAAAAGGTAAATCATTATTGATGACACTGTCATAAGGCATAGAAACTGAATAGATTTGGACTCCAATATGAGTTTACTTATCATTGCCTTCAGTCATGTTATCCGTGGAATGGAGAGGAAAGAGATGGATGCACATAAAAGATGGTAACTATATAACATATTACCACCAAAATTTTCAAGGAGTAAATAGGAATGTTACCCCAATGCTTCGCACTACCCACAAGCCCACAGCCATCAGTAATCCAACTCCACTTTTATTGAATGCTAGAGATTCTTCAAAAATAATGCCAGCATATCCTATTCCAAATAGCAACGCCATGGCAAGATTCTGTATGACCAGATTCGATCAAAATGACATACATATGCACTTTTTGCCTCAAAGGCACAGAAACCTCACCCAAAACTGGAAAACAAATCAGGAAATAAGATAGTAAAACCTGATTTGCAGCAACCCAGGACTGATTAATAGCTGCTGTCCCTGTTAAAGCTGCTGCTAAAATTCCAACAGCTTTTAGCAAATCAGTCTTTGGCTGATAATTGGATTCAAAATCTTTCGAACTCGTTTCATCAACGGAACATAAAGGATCACAAGGTCCAGATGATGGTATGAAATCCTGATGATATCCCAAGGGTTAATATGAAATATATGCATTGCAAGCATTCACATGGAGGATGAACCAATTCATAGTGATCTTTAAAAATAATTTGGGTAATTCATTGCACAATAAGAAAACTTCAACAAGTTTCACAATAGAATGAAATTGAACACAACATGCTAAATAGACTTAAAAACCAAAAATCAAATACCCTCACCTCACAGCAATGCCAAATAAATACCATAGTTTTATCAAAATGTCATGCAAGAGTTAACAATCAAGTTTTCCTTAAACTAAAATCTATATTGTCTCAGATATGATATGAAGTTTAAACACGGACTCACACAACAATAACTCACAGATCCCCAAATCCCATTTTCCCATGACTTCAATCAATCAAATCTTTTACACACACAATTCCGGCACAAATTCAAACAGCTCAATTCTCAAACCAGTAAAGAGAAGTAATGGGTACTGATAAAGATTGTAGCTTTACGTAAAGGAAGAAATAAAACAATTGGAACCTTGAGTTGTTTCTCGGAGTTGGGTTGAGGTACCTGATCAACGGAAGGAGGAGACCCTCTGGCCTTATCTTCAGCTCTGGCAAGCACTCCATTACCAAGCAATCTTTTTTCACTAATTCTGCAAGAGGACACAGAACTGGGCAAGAACTGAACTGAGAGGCGAGTGTGATGGTGAAGAAGAGAAGGCGAGCAATGCTTTTTGATTGGGTTTAACGGGGACAGGAGGGTCCCAATTGAGAAGGAAGCCATTGGAGCAAGCTAGGTTTTGGGGATGTGAGAGATTGCTGGAAAGGAGAAAAGAGGGATGATTTCCGAGCCCAGTGAAGATGTGGTTTTTGTCTGTGTATTCTTGGAAGTTGCATGGAGCTCAAGCAATTAGCGCACGCACTCAGCTCTATAAAACCAACACGTTATGTCTTTGTTGTGTGCGCAGAAAAGGATTAATTCACCATTGTAGTTTTATTTCCATTTCAATTGAACCCATTTCTTCTGGAGGACATTCCAAAGTGAATCCTGGTACTGTTCACTCGTCCCAAAATCCAAAATGGTCTCTTCATTGTCTCAAACTTCTTGACTTCAACTTTGATCTCGATCATCAATTAATGACTTGTTAATTGATTTGATACTTAAACTGAACGTACATATCTAAATTATACCGTGATTCATGCATAGCATATAACAAAATAAATCATGCATCACATATAAATTATATAAAATAAAACGTGACATGTTCGACTAATTGATGTTTGTAAGTTTTAAAAACTCTAAAAGAAAATTTTAAGATTTCGTAACTTCAAATCTCGACGCTCATTCGAATATTTATTAAATCATCATTGTTGATCTAAAAAAAAAAATTATTTTTGCGAATGCCTTCACAAAATCTAAAACCCTAATTCTTTTTTACGCAACAAAAAATAGGAAAGATGGAGTTGTGCTTGAAGGAATAGATGAGAATATAATTGGAAAAATAAGGTTTGATTCGAAAATTTAGAAACTAAATAAAATCGACATTCATAGGATTAATTAACTACAGTAAATAAATACAAAGGTGAGCAATGTACAGTACACGTGTTGACCAAGACAAGGAGTATTTAATTTAATTTATGGTGTAAGGTAGCAGAAGAAGATAGAAATTGAGAGGTGTTTCCTCAGTCTCGGTCTCACTCCCAAAAATGGCCGCCGCCCAAATCTCCGCATCTCTCTCCCTTTCACTTCGCGGTGAGCTTCCCTTTCCTTCTCTTTCTATTGTTCTTTTTTTTTTTTTCAATCTCTGCGAAATTTTCTTTGCAGATGTTCGTGCTTTTAGCTCAGCAAGAAAGGCAGCTCCCACAGTTTCTCGGTTTCCGCGCGCTAATTTGGCGCCAATTGGAACCACCTTCCTCACCGGCTCTCCACTCTGTAAGCTTCACATCTTCTGCTATTCGCTTTAAGCAGTTTCAGTTGTTGAATTTTCGCAATTTTGAGAATGAGGAGCCACAGTGTTGGTCAATAGTCCCAAGTCTCTTTCATGCATGAGAATTCTTGATAACCAGTCCATGGACTCTATCAAAAAATATTCAAATCTTACTCAATGCACAGCCAATGCCATTGTTACTGTCTGCCAAAATTTGTTTAGGTAACACTTCTTGCCATCTAGTTTTAACTGCCTTTACTAAAAAATGAGTCTTTACCTTCCCCTACATTCTTTTTGTCAGATTAATGGTACTTTAGGCTCTAGGGAGGTCATACCCGGACATTACTTGTGTGTAAATTGTGTCAAGGCTATCTGTGTTGTGTTAGTATTGTTTGGCATTCTAGATTTCTGAAGTCCATATATTACATCCTGAGTTAGTGTTGTTTTCTTTGATAGAATGTACTGTTTTGCTTCAAATGTATTTTTCATCTGATTTATACTATTGTGCTGGTCCTTGGTAAATTTGGGGTTCTTGACAAATGCATATTATCACCTACTTGCCCTATGTAGTATGTGGTCAGACATCTCTCTTTCATTTGCGGTTTGTCTTATAGATGCAATCTGATTATTTCATTATCGATGTTCGTGTCTGCTGTGTGTTTGAATGGATGGGGTGGGGAGGGGAAGTAATGGTATTTTTGTTGCTGCACTACACTCAGGTTTTACTACTGCTGCATGAGCTAAAGACTTCATTTCACACGCTTAAATAAAAGTTGATTATTTTTATAATTTTATTAGATTAATCAAATTTTAAACTGCATACTGGCCATCTAAATATCTCTTGTAACCTGCTCATCTTTGCTACCCCTATCCTAAACCCTCATTATGGTATGATTTGTTAAGAAAAGTTGCAACTCTTCTTACAAAGTAAAACTATAAGAGTCTGACTAGTGACTACTTTTTCTTTATTTACAGTGATACAAGCAACATCGCAGTTGATGAAGCCTGCATCCAGAGCAACATCATTCTCCATAAGATGTGAACAGGGGACACAGGGAGGCAACGGCTTAGATGTGTGGCTAGGCCGAGTTGCAATGGTTGGTTTTGCTGTGGCTATTTCTGTTGAAATAGCAACAGGCAAGGGATTCTTAGAGGTATGGTTCATGCAGCAGGTTATTTGAGCCAATAATGACTATCTAACTTCAATTTTCGGGAAGTGTTTTTGTATACGTTTCTATCAAATTTTGGGCAAGACGTGGAGTAGCATAGTATTAAGATACCATGTTAAAGAAAAAGTTGACTAGGTATTCTACTATGTTCATTTTCACATAAGAATAGAAATATATCCCCAAAATAAAACAAAAATCATATGAACTAAGAATAATAACAAATTGATCATCATTTTCTTTTTTCTTCATAAGGAGCTATGTTTGTAAATTATCTATTCCAGAATTCTGTAAAAATTAAAAATTAGAATTGAACAGTCATTCAAAGGAAAAATAAAAAGAGAGAATCAGCCTTTGTCTGGGTTGGTTATGTGCATCCTGTGTAACATTACTGAAGATGTCGAGGAGGAAACATTTTGTTTACTTCCCGTCCAATCAGAGTTCATAGGTTTCTGCTTGTGCAGAAGTAGGCAATGCAAATGATTGGTTTGCAACCTTATATTTATGGTGTCATTTTTGTCCCATTTGGCTTGAGAGTCAAAGAAGTGCATTAACAGAACCGAGAAAGCTTGTGAACAATTCTCTTACGTAATTGACATTCATATTATCTTGCAGAATTTCGGGCTGGCAACCCCTCTGCCTACCGTTGCCTTGGCAGTTACAGGGTTGGTGGGGGTTCTCACAGCAATATTTATCTTCCAATCTTCCTCTGACTGATTACACGTGAGATTTATTATGCGGTGTTTGTAAAGTTTGAGATTGTGGAAGATGATTCAATTATACGTCACGTTCATCATATTGTAATTGTGTTGTAGTACGGACTTAAAGTAATGGGAACCAGGATTCATGTAAAGATAATCCATTTGTTGAGTTTCTGCCACTTGAGTTTGTGTTGTGTACCGCTGAATTTGAGAAGCCATGTGAACTATTTTTGTACTTCTGTTGACTTGTGCTAAAAGCCTAGAAAGAGCATCATAGCAAGTGCTTAAGCTTCAGGATCTTGCGGTTTGTGTTCATCGGCTTATATATTCCATGACCTTGGAACCATGGCTTTTTAAAAGTTGAGTCATATTCTAATTTGCTTTGAAGTAGACAGAATTTCATCCAGCACCACCAATGTCATGAAAATCTCCATAAAAATGGCTACAAAGGCATGTTAAAAGATCAGCAAATCATTTCTTTTTCTGTATATCAGAATCTATTCTCCTTTTTGTTAGGAGTTGGCCCTTTTCATGGGCGTCAAGTTCCGAACATACTAGTCATATTAATATGAAAAGGGTATGTTTATACACATGTATCAACTATCCTTTTTTGCTCTTTTCTTTTAGGTTTTGTGTAATATTGGTCAGTTGAGTTTATCATGAGTTTCTCCCAACATTCTTGATCTTCTCCTTGGTTTATGTATGGGTTCGACCATATCTAGACTAACTCGTAGGTTTCTTCCCAAGTGTGAACTGAGAATTCTGATGGTGGGTCTAGACAACTCCGGCAAGACAACAATCTTGTACAAGCTGAAGCTCGGAGAAATTGTTACAACCACACCCACTATTGGTAAGTCACAAAACTTGGATTTGTTCATGAAACAGGGTTTTGCATTTACATGAGCTGAAATGCATGTTTTTACTAGGACTTTCATGTAAATGTACAGATTGCTTAATGACATGCATTTGTTCATGAAACAGGGTTCAATGTGGAGTCAGTGGAGTACAAAAGCATCAGCTTCACTGTTTGGGATGTAGGAGGACAAGATAAGGTATAATCAAATGTTCATGTTGTGTAGTTCTTGTTTGAATGATCTGAACCTTATCTGATATACCGGATACATGCTACAACGTACAGATTCGGGCTTTATGGAGACATTACTTTCAGAATACACAGGGACTCATCTTCGTGGTGGATAGCAGCGATAGAGAGAGGATCGCGGAGGCACGAAACGAGTTGCATAGGATACTGAGTGAATCTGTAAGGCACATCTGCTCATAGTCTATTGATATCATGTTGACAGAGTTATAAAGAGAACAAACTTGTCATTCCCTATTTCCTTCACTCAATATTGCAGAGTGAACTTAGCAATGCAACACTACTAGTCCTTGCCAATAAGCAAGACCTCCCAAATGCTATGCAAGTTTCTGAGATGGCTGATAAGCTTGGCCTGCACTCGCTTCACCACCGTCGCTGGTAAGGAGACACTGTCATGTATATTCATATTCTCACAGCAATTGCATTCGGCGAATCGTTGATTTTTAGGTGAAATGTTTTGTATAGGTACATCCAGAGTACTTCAGCCACCACTGGCCAAGGTCTTTATGAAGGCCTTGATTGGCTATCTAACAATATCTCTAAAAAAGGAGCATAACATACCTCTTGTTCATGTTGCACTGGTTTTTATTTTTTTTATGGGAAACAAAGTGGAGCTTCAAATATATATTTGGAAGATGTTAGCTAAGCATGAGTGGGTAATTTGTATAAAGGTTTCAACAGTAGATCACTATGTAATTTGTATCATATATATTTACATATATACATAGATTGAGCTTAGAATATGCCTTTGGTTTACCCCTTTTAAAATCTTTATTTTTAATGGTTTTGAACTGTATTCATCTAATACCTTTCCTTTAAACTGAGATAATGAATTCCACGTTACAAGTTACAACAAATTCATTTTGGATACCACAGCGCAAAGGACAAGTAAAATATGTGATCCAAAGCTAGATAATATGGGACTCAAAGTCCCTTAGGACGACGCAATAATCAAAACACACATCTCTATATGAGAGGTCGTGGGTTCTAATCTCATTGCGTCGGATAGAGCACTTCTATCAGGTCCAATAAGCCCAATGAATATTTTCCATGTATGACCCACATGGCCTGCGTGGCCCATACCTTGCTACAGCCCAGTGAATTTCTCTTACAAAAATGTATTGTCGTTCAATCTATCACAACTCACGTAACATAGTTACCTACCTAACATCTCTGACACTGACACTGACACTGACATTGCTCTGTCTTTTTCCTCTTCTCGACCTCCTTCACATTTCTCTTACAAAACCTGCCTTTTCCTAAAAACAGTATTAGAATAATGTATTTTTTACGGCAAAATCCTTGAACTATTACAATTAAATACTATAAATTATGATAAACCTTTTCTTCATTTGGTGAAATTATTATTAGATGATCGTTATTTTTAGGTTATATATTTTCAGATTTTTTGTACTGTTTTTTTTATGTTACCCTCTGTTCTTGGAGTTTAGCCGTTTCGAACCCTGCACTGCAATGTTTTATTATTT
>JAYMTH010000431.1:0-21228 GCA_036897465.1 Pelargonium australe
TAAACTATTGATCAATTGTAAACTATTCACGTACACTATCGATATTAATTAATTGTATTTTTAAACATGACGGTGACCAACTGAATAAATAAAATATAATGTTTGAGATATATATATATATATATTAAAGTGCCCTACTCGTTGTTAATCTACCACTAATTAAGGCTAAACCAGTTTTTAATAATATATGAAGTTGGAACATAATGTAAGGAGAGTTATATACTTAATTAAAGAGACCCAACATTGAGAAATTTTCTTAATGGAAGTCATTGTTAAACCTTTAAATATCACCTGTATTGGTGTAGAGTAGAGTGGTTTTGGTCTTATTTAATTAAGGTTGTTTTGTCTAATACCATGGGCTCTACTATGAATACTTCTAAATTTCTTTTTTTCTTTGTAATTAAATGTACTATGTAAATTGTTCTGTACTTGATCCATTAATTATATTTTAAGAGAGGAAGATTAACAATAATCAATTTATAATAGTTCTAATGGCATTTTTTTATTGGATTTTTTACCCAAAATTTCTGGATAGTTTGTAAAAAAGAAGAAAAGAAAAATCATAAAATATGAAAAATAAAAAAAAAGGGGCATTCCGAGAATCGAACTCGGGACCTCTCGCACCCAAAGCGAGAATCATACCACTAGACCAAATGCCCGAATATGCTTAAGTGTCGAGGCCATAGGTGTTGTGTTGCATAATCGACTATCGAGTTAAGGGGCTTCTTTAGCTCAATCAAATATGAGGTCCGACATGACGTCGTATCGATGTTCTCTTGTTCTATGCGTCAAGGGACTTAGTTCTTCGGGTCGGAGCTCATTGCCTTCGTTCGAACTTGTGTCCTGCAACAAATCATTAAGCGGAGATTCGAGATATGAGTGTTGCGGTGGTCGTCTCCGGCGTGAGAATCAAAATCTTCACACAAACGTTTTAATGTAAGCTTCAAGATTCAAAGATCTTTAGAAGAAATTAGGAATTCTCAAAAATCGTTTGAAGATCTCGATGAACGTTCGAAGAACGCTTAACATAATTTTTGTGCATTTCAAATAGTTCAATTAGCAAAAGTGAGAATGTGTCATTTTACCTTTGATGTAAACCTTTTTCTTTATAGAGCTCCAACTCATCTGATGACGTGGTGGTATGTGATTGTATTATTTTTATAACTCAAACTGAAAAGGCTTAGTTGCAATAATTCACAATCCATAATGAGTATAATCAAAGTTGAGACTCGAAGGTCAAACCAACCAACAACGCCTGACACATAATCTTATGACAGAGCAAGAACTTGAGTCACTCGATTCGCAAACGCGCTAATACTCGACAAAACAAACCCCTCGTATGAATCAAACTATCCACATTATCGCCTTAAGACTCTTCTGAAACATTATGCCAATCCTCCCTTTCCACCACCCAAAGCAATGCCTCTTTAAAGTTGTCGCCTATATCTCTCGGACCCTAAATAACCCCTCAGGCCCACTCGACTTCCACCCCGCACACGGCCGTTTGCCGGACCAGTCCCGAACCACCCACCCTACCCCACATCTGTCAACGACAACAAAAGACTCCCATGCACATTAAGTTTCAAACGACCCCTAAGTATCATCTTTTTCATTTTCTTTATTCCTTTTAAAATAAGCTATTAAAATTTTGATAATTTACATATGAATATAAAAATTAACCGTCATAACGACCAAACTTATTAAAAACACGTCACCTTCTTCTCTGTTTATCAAAGTCGTATACACTCTATCTCAGTCTCAGACTATCCAATTTCTGCACAAAGCCCTCACTGCATATACGATCTGTAGATTCGTCTGGTTCTCATGGGTTGCTCATCTTCCCTTCCTGGTATGAACCCACATACTAATTTTCTATAGTTTTGTTGTGAAATTAAGTTCTAGGGTTTTGCTGCTGTTTATCGAATTGAGTCCTGATCGTTCTGAAATTTGTTATTTCGTATCGAAAATCATAATTTGGAGTCATCTTGTTGGAGGTTTCTCTGCTTCTCTCAGCTTGATTGATCAAATTAGCTAAAATTTGTGTTGAAACTAAAACCCTACTCCATTTGGGCATTTTCAGGTCAGGGTTTTATTTAGTAAACTCTGAGCTGGGGTCATCGGATTTGTCACTTAGCTCTGTTTGTTTATGAAATGCTTTCAGTTGGTGATTCATTTGTAGAAGTTTTGATAAATATGAGTGCAAATTGATTATTTTGGTACCATGGTGATTAGGGTTTGATGATTGTGTGATTGGAATTGTGGTTGGATTGAGGTTGATGAGAAATATGGTGTTTTCAATGCAGACAGGAGTGCTGGACGGCTGGGTGGTCTTAATCCAGAGAGTGGCGCGGCTGATGCCAAAAACTTACGTGTTAAGGTACTTTAGCTTAAAGCTGACTTAAGAGTTTTTGAATAGGGATGTAACGAAAACTAAGTAGTAAAGTAATTTATTAGTGTAGTTGCCAGTATATAGTAATTGCAATAGGCTTAGAGTAAAACTAATAAATGTACTGTTATAAGCTAAGGATTATGGCTCGGTACTTTAGGTGCAAACTTTATTCAGACAATGTTGACTTAGTTTGCTTTTTAGTTTGAGCTGGATAGTAAAATGATGGCCATAATGCCAACCCCATTACCGAAAATAGGATATCAGCTCAACACTACAAAACATTTAGAGAATGTTTGAATTGAGTTATAATTTGGTCAAATCAGTTTATAATATGCTAACTGATAATAATTTTTGAGTTAAGTATTTGGTAACTAAAAAAACTGATTATAATCTACTTTAAGCTGAAAAAATAGGTTGGGTACAGCCTGAAAAATGAGAAATTGATTTGACCAAGTAAATGTCTTTATCCCATTTATACTTGTATATTTCACATCAAGTGATCATGTAGATTATAAGCATTTTTTTTAAATCCAAACACTTAAGTGTTAACTAATTATTTCAAAATCTTATTATAACTAATAACAATTTCTACTTGATTTGATTCTGTTTTCGAAAATATACTCCTAACACCCTCTAATGCCAGATAATTAGGGTTACTGATAACTCTTTTCTTATAGGAAAATGAGTATCACTCTTAATTGGCAAACCACTATCTGATAAATTAATATATTAGATCAGTAAAAACCACGCAAACACATATTGGTTCCAATATAATGCAATTCCGTGACTTCTATTTTGAAAGCCGAGGGTTTTCCGCCAGAGGGAAAAGGATAATATGGCTTAGAGATTAACACAGAGCCTATTATGATAATACCTTTGATTTGCGTTACTCCTTTCTAATGATTGAAATGCAACTATTTTACCATGATGCCACTGAATGCAGTTAGTACTCTTAGGGGATTCTGGTGTTGGGAAAAGCTGTATAGTTCTTCGTTTTGTTCGTGGTCAGTTTGATCCATCATCCAAGGTAAAGTTGCATCTCTACAGTGTGTGATTCCTTTCCTTACTATTTTGTAAAAAATTGGTCAAACCAGCTGAAATGAATAGACACTATCATCTCGACTCTTTCAAATGCTCTGGGTGTTTTCTCATATATAGGTTTTATAATTACAGGTTACTGTTGGAGCTTCGTTCTTGTCACAAACAATAGCTTTGCAAGATTCTACAACAGTAAAGTTTGAAATATGGGACACTGCAGGCCAAGAGAGGTATTATTAAGTAAATCGCTGTTTTTTATTATTTCTTAGTAAGTTTATATTCCAAGTATACATTCTCCTCAAATTATTTTGGATAAGCCCCTATCCTTCTGTGGCTACTCAAGTTTTCCAAATAACAGTTACTCTCTGATTTGTGTCATGTTCAGGTATGCGGCATTGGCACCACTTTACTACCGAGGTGCTGGGGCTGCAGTTATTGTGTATGATATAACAAGCCCAGAATCATTTGCAAAAGCACAGCATTGGGTGAAGGTGGCATTTTTAGAAACATTCTCTGTTTTTCTCATTATAGTTTTACTCTGTAATCGTGCAACTTATTTACTAGGGTTTCCCGTGTTTTTTTTTTTTGAAAAGCCCGTGTGTTAATTAGGCATCATATGTTTTCAATTTGTTTTTTTTATTTATAGAAATGGGTGTCCATGATAGATTGTATATTGTATCTTACACCAACCAGAAATGAGAAAAACAGAGATGTAATGGTTATTGACTACTCAAATATGTTTCAAAGTACATATAATGACACGCGTGAATTGAGTTACCAAGAAATGTAATATCTACCACTGGAAAATTGAATGATAATCACTGCTCTGTTACAACTTAGCTATTAAATTGCATGAATGTCAGAATTCTTACCCAAAAAATGTGCTGTTGTTCATCCATGTAATTTGTGTAGCCTATGATTTTTAATTGTTTTGTATTGTAAATTCATTTTCTAGGAACTACAAAAACACGGAAGCCCTGATATAGTCTTGGCTCTCGTTGGTAACAAAGCTGATCTTCATGAGAAACGAGAAGTGCCAGTTAAAGTAAGTGATGCTTTTACTGCCAATATATAGACAAAATTGACACTGATTTCATCTTGTTCAATGATTTCACTTTTTATTCCCGTAGGATGGCGTGGATTATGCAGAAAAGAATGGAATGTTCTTTATTGAGACATCTGCAAAGACAGCAGATAATATAAATCAGCTTTTCGAGGTACTCCTATTTTTCTGATTGAAAAGCAATATAGCATCTCTAACATTTTGACTTTAATTTGGGTTAACCTGATGGAATATGCTGACATCCCCTGTGATATAATGGGATTTAATTATGCAGTAAATCATAATATTTGATTGCATAGTAAATCATAGGATTTGATAGAGCAAGCTATGTGATTAAGGAGTGATTCGTGTAATTCATTTCTCACCATCTGTTTCTCCTACAACCATCACAAATATGGGTTCAATGTACTAAACCCATCAAGTTAGTGAAAACATATTTAGCCCTACGGGCATTTGGAATATGGATATAGGCCTTATGACCAAACCATTTTATTTTCTTGTATTCAATATCTTCAATGGTGGCAGTACTTGAGTACTTAGGATCTTTATACACAAGCATGATGAGTTATACTTGCTCTTTCACTTGTAGTCATTTGATTTTGTGGTTATACTGGATATTTTATTTATTTTAGGATTATAATTTGTTTTTGTGGAGCTAATCAAACTTCCTCTAAGACCTACTTTACTGGCACCGTTACTAACCATTTTTGGGTCATTAATTTGGCGACTTGGCCTATTACAAGAGTGTCTTATTATTCTGCTTCCACATGTTAGCAATGTGCAGTGCTCAAATATGATAATTTTCTGTTTGAGACCCCTACTATCCTTCTTCTTCATGTGGGAGTTAAAGTTGTATCCTATTTATTCACTTCTAAGTTCTATCTATCCATGTGAGGGTGGGGATCTTATCGATTCTCATCCATTAGTTTCTTCAAATCATTGACCGATAATGAAGCTTCCTGCCAAGTACAACATAAGCTTAGCCTGTACAAGCTATAATTAGTGGTTGCAGACTGATGAGTTTCTTCTCTAACCGACAGGAAATTGCAAAGAGATTGCCACGTCCTCCTCCCTCTTCATGATGGCTCAACTTCAGAGCAGAATTGAGTAGACAGCTGCTCGTGATAATGGTCTAGCTCTCTGTTTGTAATATTAATTCTGTATAGTGCGGTTTGTTTTGTCATTTTCTCTCCTCTTCGTGCCAAGCTTCATTATTCGATCTGCACCAATTGGATATCTTTTTGGCGAACAAATGCATATGAGGGGCTCAGTCAGATTGCTGTTTCACATTGGCATCACGAACATGACAATGTTCTGGTTATTTCTGTTCTTGTACTCATCCAAACCTAAAAGAAGAATAGAAAATTTATATTCTTCGTCTCGTCTGTTATTTTTCTCTTTAAGACCTGTCCGGTATCTATGCTTTTGGGTCTACAGTAGATAATGGGATTGTGCATAGAAGCACTACTGAGCACACCAGTTCATGTGCTGCTGTTGGTTTGAGAGTTGATGGTTATTAACTCCATTGAGCTCCTATACCCCACTCCCTTTCCTAGGGTTTACTAAGGAATATACCTTAAACGGTTATCGTGGGCCTTGTTTAACGTGAGATTTTACATTGAGCATGTTATTGGTACGCACAATGTGGTATCTGTAACTAGGCACAACATATCAAGGTTCTGACCTTTGTTTTCAAGTTTCCATAGGTACGGACGCAAGTATGAGAAGTTGTGAATGAAGTTTATTGTGTTCGGAAAATAAGGTATGGAATATGAATATCCTTATTTTTTGAAGGTTCATTTGTGTGTACTAATTTACCTACATATTTGGGTATTCTCTTTAGAAACTACTAAAACTAATAGGTATTTTGTGGAATGCTATGCAAACTCAACCTTCCCTTTTCAGGTCAACCCCTATAAGAGTTGTCATGTTCTATTTTGGTTCATTGGACTAGTGTTGTAGAACTCGAATTTATAGAAGTAGTTTTCACTTTTTTCAACTTTCACCGATGTGGGACATAGAAAATTGAAGCTTTTTGGTCGACTTCATTTTTTTTCTTCTTAATATTGATTGATCCACATTTTTTTTGGATGATATACAATATCAACATAACCCCACTCACACACATATGACTCACACCTATACAGCTATACTATAACCCTACCCCATACCACGCCCATGAGAGGTCTCGAACACGAATCCTCGCACCTGCACACCTGCACCCAAGCCTTGCTACCACTTAGTCAAGTGGGTGGTGGTGATCCACATATTTTATATCTTAATGAAAATAATTTGAATAAAAAATACATAATTTGAATAATTATCTAAATTAAATTTTACATTTTAATTTTCTTAATATTGAGTCTTAGTGACACATGTCACTCAATCAACTATCCATCAGGAATCGGAACAAATGTATAAACATTTAAATGTATATGCCTCAAGGCATGTAATATGAAACTCAACGGCGAAGGCATCCATGCATGAGAACTACATTATCAAGAATGCGCCATTGGAGCGCCAAAGAGTGAAAGCAATTTTAATTAATCGAACTAGAGTAATCATGTAACATGAGCCTACAAGAGGATGCTCGGGCTGCAGTTGTTGTGGTAGCCACTGGAACTAGTTCATGACCATTCGCCTTTAGGATCAAACCAAATATTCGGAGATGACTAAAGGCCAAGCTAATTCTTACTTGCCCTAGAAGGCATCTCAGTGTCATCCCATTGAGATGTACCGCCTTTATGCATAAGATTTCTATACATCATCATCATAGAAGAATTAAGTCATCTAAATATGTGGTTGACCTTTTGTTTATCGTTCACATTCTCTCGCTTTATGGTCGACTCTCATCTTTCAGTTGATGGCCTTCTTTGTCCATCTCTTTTTCTATGGTCGATCCTCTTTGTATTTGTCCTTCTCTTTCTTCATGCTCGATTTGGAGCTCGAGGCTTATGGTAGTCAGATTTGGAGGCGGCGTTGGAGATGGAGCAAAATGGAGTAAAAGTGAATTGAGATTCATTTTTTCCACATGAACCTCCCACCTCTTGCGAAAATAGCTCTTATGGGAATGAAATGTGTGAAAGTTGAAACTGAAGAAGCTCATAGCTAAACGACTTTTAAAGTAAAACGTCTATATAAATATTGAGAAACATAACCTTAAATTAGTAGATGAACCAAACACGCACTGGAGCATTGCCCGGCTAAAACATATTGTTAAAATAGATTAACATTAAAGTTACAACATTTTGATAACATTCCCATGTTATTATTTCCCTTCCTTGTGGGCATGAATTAGATAATCTCATAGATTATGTCCTCTTCTCCTCTTAGGCCAAAAGGATAGAGCAGTACGGTTTGCTCATGATTATGTGTTAGGAATACACTAATTGATGATGTGACTTAACATAACTCATCCCTAAACATGTAGGGATTGTTCTTATCCTCGTGTCTCATAAATAATTATGGCTAAAACTCACTTCTCCACGTGAAAACTTTCATTATATGAAAAAGTCGAGATTAACAAGTACTTCTATTCTAAAATAACTATTCACTTTCTCTAATTGTGTTAATTTAGCAATTTCCATCTAGGTCGCGCGAATAATTTAGGTTGAAAGCAGCTTATGCAAGGGAAAACTTACATTAAATATGTTTTACACATTTTTAGCTTAAAATTGAAGTTACAATTTACTCCATTTCTATTAATTTTTTTGACCTTGAACTAGCCACTTTCATTAAGCTAACGAATCATACAAAATAGCCTCCTTGACGGGAGCTGAAACATAAGCCACATATCCAACTCTACCAAACCCCTAATAACATCTTTTGACTCTCTAGCAAGTAAATGAGCAACCCTATTACATTTGCGTCGAGTATAAATAAAACTAACAGAATCAAACCTTGAAACTTAATTAAACCTAACGAACTTGCCCCATAATAGGTGTTCACTTACTCCATAAAAACTAAAACTAAAAATATAAAAATTGTACACTTTACAGTTCATTTAGTTTTTTTTTTTTTTAACACTAGTTTGGTTAGTTATGCTTGAACTACCAACAATTTTTTTAATTATGTTACAACTCGAACGCATCTAAGTGAAAAATATTACAAAACTGAATGGTTTGTTTTTTTTTTTTTTTCCTTTTTCTTTTTCATGACTTCTTGGCAACTTTCTTCTACAATATGATTGGGTCATGAGCCTTTAATATCCTCTAGTTAGGCACAATAAGAAACTACATTTCCCAAGTCTAAAACCTAATTGATTATGCTTCACTGTTTGCTATTTCATTTTCTATATAAACATGCACTCCAAAAGCTGTTTGCATCATCACAATCACATCCCATATATATATTTCAAGAAACACACAACAAAACAATTAAGCAAAAGCTAGCAAATCAATGGCAATACTAGATATGGTGGCAAGAAAGTTGCAGGATGGCATTTTGTTCAAAAGGAGAGGAGAAGCTGTTTCAGTTTGTTCCCTATTCGAAGTCGAAGAAACCAAATTTAACGAGGAATTGCCGAGAGATGTGAAGGAGGGACATTTTGCTGTAATTGCAGTGAACAATGGTCAGCCGAAGAGATTCGTGGTGCCTCTGAGGTTGCTCGGGGTACCGGCGTTCAAGGCCTTGCTCGAACAAGCTGCCGAGGAGTTTGGTTTTGCTCACAAGGGTGCTCTTAGCATCCCTTGCGGGTGTTTAGAGATTGAGAAGATTCTGGCAACTCAGTAGTACGTACTTAGGATATATAATCAACAACAACGTTAATATTGTTAGTTAATTATACGTTTTTTTTTTTTTTTTTTTGTATAATTCAGAGTGTGATGTTACGAGTCAGTTTATATGTGAGTTGTTTCGAATGAGGTAAGGGATTGAACATTCGTGTCCAACGAAGAGATCTTTATCTTGTTACAACATTTACGAAGATTCTGATTTGCCTGTGTAATTTCTATATCTTTTAAGTCTTAATGGTTTGAACTTGGTGTTTTCTTTGTTCAAATTTGTGTTCGAGACCATTACTATTCTTCACCATGTATTGTATCCTATTAATCCACTTTAATTCTATATATATCCATGTGGGGGTGCATGGGGGTCTTAATGATTCTCATCCATTAGTTTCTTCAAATCATTGGTCGGAAATTAACATGTGTAACATGTACAACTACACAAAACTCTTGTAACTAAAACGAGAAAGTTGCAATACAAATCCTTTAGTGGCGGAGCCAGACTTGAGGCTCAACATAGACACAATCTTTGGATGGAATCTAGATTGTTGGGCAACTAATTACTTAGTTAAACTCGATTGGATGAGCTAATCTAGTGGTATAGCTTAAGAAATTGGACATAACTAAGAGTATAGTTGCATGATTTTAAGGATGATAGAGTTGGCTCATGGCTACTACAGTCCATCCTTAACTTCGTCGCTGAAACCAAGTGAACAAAGATGTGACGACGAGGTGCAAGTTAAAAGTTGCCAAAAACATCGATCTGGAAGTGGAACGTAGATTTTTATTTTATATTAGCACAAATCCCCCAAAATAATAGGTGTACAATTTAAAGCTAGTGGTTGCGAACATTTATGAATTTCTTCTGTATCTGACAGGAAATTGCGAAGAGATTGTCCCATCCTGCTCTCCATCCCGCTCAACTTCAATTCGGATATCATTTGGGTGAACAAATGCATATGAGGAGGGGCTCAGTTAGATTGGTGTTTCGCATTGGCATCTCTAACATGGCTATATTCTGGTTACTTCTCATCTTATTCCAAACCTAAAAGAAGAATTAAGAAATTCTTTTATTGGTCTCGTAGTCTATTTTTCTGTTTAAGGCTTGTCCGGTGTCTATGCATTTGGCGGTACAGTACATTATGGAAGTGCATGTGTGGCTACAACCACCACTTCATGTGATTTTGCTTGTCATTAACTCCGTTTATAAGCCACTCCCTTTTCCAGGGTTCTATACGGATTATACCGGAAACGGTATGTGTGGAGCCCTACTGGTTTAGATGTATACTTCATCATTCCGAGACAGACGGGCGTCTCCATCTCAAAATAAATGTCACGTTCCGCTTGCATTTTTGTCAGTCATGTTTTTTTATAAAGAAACTTGATTATGCACAAAATACCAATATTATTATTGTAATAAGTTAGTATTCCTTAAGGATTTTACAAGACATGCATGGGGATATAAAAAAAAAGAAAATATACGACACTAACTAGCATCTCCTTAATTTCTCAAAAATGAAATGTACAATTAAGAGTAAAGACATCTCTCTCTCTCTCTATATATATATATATGAACTGGAAAAAATTAAGATGATTCATAGCTTACACATTAGTATTTGAGTTCTGGAAAGGATAGATCAGCCACCCAGCTTCTCAAGGAATGTTTGAATCAAGGTATGGCCATTCACAATTTTTGTTGTTCCAATTATCAGATCATATGCCATACCTTCCTGCAAAACCAATGTATAATAACAATATTGCATAAAATCATTAGTGTGAAAAAGGAAAACTACAAATGATAGATCATTGCTGATTATAAAACCATCACACCAAACAAATAAGCTAAATCATTACAATCTTATATATATATATATATGCAAATCAGACACAATTCTTCACCAAAAGTTAAACTTGACTCAAACCCAAAATTTTAAGTAGATAAGTGGAAGAACCAACTAGTATATCAAGTGGCGACACCTTAACACCTACTTTTATATGAATTTTAACATAGATATCTTAGAAAACAAGAAAACAATCAAAAGTCTATTAACTGATTTGCTGCCTACCCCATACACTTCAGACCTATCAACCCCCATCCCTACTTCGACATAAAACAGAGAACAAAAAAGAAAAACAGGGGGACAGTGATGGTATCAACCTTGAGAAGCAGAATTGTTAGGCCATGTCTAGATGGTAAAAATCAAAATGAGAAAAGAAAAAAGAAATTGACATACTTGAGCACAGAGAAACCGAAGAGCAGCGATTTCTGCGAATGTTACACCTCCAATGAAGACAACTAGCACTAGGGAGCGCCTTCCATCAGCCACTCTGAGTTGTTACATAGTCAAGTAAGAATTAGAGTCAACTATGGTAAAAAAAGATTTATTAGCTGCTATATCAATTTAAGCTTTATTCTATGAAGAATTCAGCTAAAATAATCTGTGGAATGAATATGCAGCTTATACTGCATCTTATTATCTATTGGTATATTCACATTTATATGTATGGTTCAGGCATGTAAACAAACATGAACAGAAAAAGGACTAGACAAGACATACTTATTTAAATTGCCCGAAGCCCCCTGCAACGTGTCATACGATGGACTGCTTGTAAATTCACTCTGGCAAAATAGCACAAGATGTTAATACTAGAAAATAGGAGAAGAACAAAAAATGCAACAAAGAAGAAATTTTAGGAAAAGAAATAGATAAAAGAGAAAATGCATACTCTCTTTGTTTCTGAATGTGGTCCAGGCAACATCTTCAAAATTTCTTCCATAGGACGCCTGAAGGACCAGATCGTCATGATTAGAAACTTCTACCCAAATAAATAGATACTAAAAGATGACTACAGATTTTGCTGATTTAAAATATGCAACACTTGTGATCAAAACAAAATATAATAGCGGAATACAATGCTACGATTTTCACTTAACAAGAATTAAAGCAAAATTTAGCAAATGAATATTGAACCTCACCATCCAGAACGAAGAGCATGCTGGATAAGACGAATGCTTAGAGGCGCATATCCAGAAAAGACATAAGCAATATCGTTGGGGCTGTTGCATAAACATATCATTTAAAGAATTATTAACACAAGTAATGCAATGCAAAAAAGAAAAATGAAAATCCTAAGAATTCTAATGTTAGAAGATAGCATCATGGAGTACAATACTTGGCAGTGTCAGTATCTTCAACAACAAGTTGCAAAGCGCGTTTAATTGTCAGCCAGTTGCTTCTCGCCTCCTGCAAGGTTCAGAATGCGTACAATAGATCTTCTCATTTTGCAAAATCCATATACTCTGAGCATTAGATGATGCAAGTAACTAAAGAAAATGCTTAATCCTGTAGGACAGATGCTGACCTGTCTTCTCAACAATCCTGCTTTCTCCAAATTGTTGAGTGTACCCATATGCTCAAATCCATAGCAATGAAGTAGCTCCCTCCTAAATAATAAGTAAATGAAATTGTTAGCATCTGAGATCAAAACCCAGCTACAAACGTAAAAGTCACAACATTATAAGATACAGATCCAAAAACCAAAACACTATAGAAAGGGAACAAGCTAGATGAAATGCATATTAATCTTACCTCAAATAATCAAATTGCTTTTTGGGTAACCCAGCATTCGTAATAGAGAGTAGGATGAGAAGGCGTACGACGTTCGAAAGAGGCTCCTGCTTATGGATCATTTCTTCAATGTGCTCAAAGCATCTGCATTCATAAACTAAAAATAAGTTCCATGTTTTCAAACATTAGAATGTAGGTTGCCTATAGGAAGGCATACGTGGAAAAGAAAGAAATCTTGATAACTAAATGAAGATACTGACATGGATGGAATAGATGCCGATTTAAAACTAGCAAAGTGGGGCAAAATTTGATAGAATACAATAATTCATGCATACAAAAAAAAAAACTTCTTCACAAGATAAATACCATGAGTTTATAATCTACCATGAATGGAAGTATGAATACATATACGATGTTAAAACTAAAAGTATACGTGTTATCTTTTTTCTGAGTATGCAATCAAGTTCCAGTGGTGCTATAATTTACTTTTACCATTTCAGAATCATACCTGAAACTTCATCACTTCAACACAATGAATAACATGAGATGCGACAATCACTAAACCACTTATAACCCAATCACACAAAAAGCAACCTACACTTGGGTCTCCGATCACGCACACACATATTGAAATCGTAGAATAGAACATTATAAATTTTGATTCACATCAGATAAATCTTAGAAGTGTAAATTCAGCTTACATGTCATAACTCTCAGCTTCAACAATTGTTTGCTCCATGTCAAGTTTTGCAAGAAACGATGGCTTTGATGTAAATGTTGACAGATGCTGGGCCAGATTTATATGCCTCTAAATCAATAATCAGCCACAAATTATTATCTACGACTCACTCAAATATTATGCAGTGCCTGTTTAATTAAGATGTTCAGGTAAAGATTAATAGTAAAAAATGAAAATACTTACAGTTATTTCTGGTAATGAATTGAGCTTTTTGACGAAGTCCTTCAATTCAGAAACTGATTGTGTCTGTGCACATTACATGATACCGCATCAGTAATTGTCTACATACGCTATAACTGCCCCTCAAAAAAGGCATTTGAGATTTTTTTAGTAATTCTTATGAGACAGCTCTGACTATCAGTAGTCCATTTTGTTTAACCTTGGATTGAAATGCATTTTAAATTATACAAGTAGAAACTGTAGCTACAGCCGACAGCATATTTGATAAAAGTTGTCCTTAAGTATACTTCACCAGCAGATACTCATATTTAAAATAATCATATGAAATGTTTGTAAGACAATAAAAAATATGAGTGCTATAATCTAAACTATTCAATTACCGTAGTTGTCATCTCTGCATAGTCCTGCTTCATTGAGGTTGCTTTTTGACGTAGGACCTGCAATCAGACTGAAGATGAAAACTGAGGAATGAAACACCAAAGAATATTTCTAATAAGAGAAATGAAAACTGAAAAAAGATTTTGGAAAAGTTTGATATAAGATCACTGAGGGTAATAAACTAAATGGTCAAAAATAGATCAACCTGGACAACAGCTTCAAAGTTGAGATCCCTTGTCTCCTTGAACAGCTTGTCGCTAAAATTTAAGTCGTGCAGAAAACATTAATAAGGGAAAACTGAAAACATAAGAAAAAGAGAAATTGACTAAATTCTATGCAGTATGTATTGGAGAAAGGAAAGGAATATAAAGTGTGCGTGGAGGAATATAATTAAAAGGTAATAGAAATGATAATGTGTTTATGTAATCAACCATAACTGCTATTTGTTGTGTGGTGCTTAGTTTCTGCCAATGGCCTTATTTTAGCAATGCTTCAGTCAATGTCTCAGCAATTTAAGTTCTTCTTTGTCATGCGTCTCTTTTGGGTGTTTACAGAGTTTCAACTTTTGAAGTCATATGTAATACTACTAATAGTAATATTATTATCTCTTTGCTGATAAAAGAGCATACAACATTGTCTTTCACATAGCAACAAAACAGGTCAGGTACTATTGTCTACCTTGAATTAAGTGGAACTTTCATCTTTTTCCCCTCTCCTTGGACTCCCATGATAGATGCATCAAGCTCCACGGAACCATTATTGATGTGCAGAAACTGTATTAAGAACCTATTAGAGATATTTGACAACAAATCCAAAACCAGAACCACAAAATATCAGTATTTTTATCCCATTCAGGCACACTTCAGAATATTTGGCCTTTGTACCAGTTTTTGGTAGAACCTTTATGGTCATAATATCATTTTAGTTCCAGAACTATATGATTCCAAGTTATATCTTTTAGTAGGAGTAGCCATGATTAAAAGAAAAGATAAAGATATTAAGAAAACAAAAACTGCTAATATGAGTTGGTTTGGAAGGCAACTCTTTTATTCTTCTTTTTATCAAGCTAATTAAAATGATACAAAAGACAATTAAGAGGAGAACTTCCCTATGAGCAACTAATATTTTTGAAATAGCTATTGATCACATTTTCTGGTCATCAGGTGCCATTTCATTTATCCCAACATTTAGTTAAGGGTTAATTGCACTCGAATACATTAAACTTTGCATGATTTGCACATAATTACATAAACTAAAAAGCATTGCAACTACACATACTTCCAATATTTACAGAATTAGTCACCATTGGTTAATTTTAACGGGAATCATACCTTCTCTCATCATGTGCATCTCATATCACTTTTGTTAATATATATATATATTATCCTTAGTGTGTTTTTTTGGCAATTTTTTTCCTTATTTTCTGATATCAAAAAAAAAAAAAAATCATTTTGCTGGGTTCATCTTCGCATATCTGAATATGGTAGAGCTTGGAAGCCTTAGGCAGATGAAGAAGGTTTGTTGAGAGCTGATAGTGGAGGAGGATTAGAGAGAGAGGGGCAGGCTGGACGAGCAGAGAAAGAAACAGATTGTAGAAGAGAAAGAAAGGGGCAGAGATGGTAGTGCAGCTTCGACCTAGGCCAGATTAATCGGTGGTGGTGTGGTGGCGCAACTGTTTTTTTTTTTTTATAAGCGACGGGACATTATACTCGAAATAACAATGTTTCTCACTCCCCAAAGGAAGCGTCACCCTAAACCTCACCCCACAAATCCCACCCCATACCGTCGACAATGAGACTCGAACTCGAGACCTCAGAGGGAATCGAATGTGATATTAACCACGTGGCCCAACATGTCTTGGTGGTGGCACAAATGCTACTGGAGTAGGGAGATCAACGGTGGCCTATGTTGTATAGACACGGGTACGAGATACAAGACATGGCGTCAATATGTTTTAGAGTGTCGGACACGTTCAATCAGTTCATTTTTAGAAAGAAAAGAAACAGGGGATACGTAAAGTGTAAAGTGTTAGACACGTGTCTGCTAAAAAAAAATAATTAAAAAATTGGAGAACATATAAAATCAAGTTTCCGACGTGTATCTGAAGAGTGTCCAAATATCGGACACGGGTACGTTAAGAAGATGAAAGTGTCCGAGCATGGCAGCGCAAATTGTGAGTGCTATCAAATTGCACTCTCGTTCCCTCTTTCTTTCTCAGGTTAATTTGGGTTTCGATTTTAGTTTGAGTTAGAAATTGGAGTTATGAATGTATCTCTCTCACACACTGATTATGGTATGATACAAGGGTAACAAGGTCAAATACTAAGGAAGAGCATACTGATCTGGAGCAGTACATTTAATAGAATTTTCAGCTATGCCTCAAGTGCAATTTTTACTTGGGTCAAATGAGGGTATGTTGGTGTGGGTCGGTAAGGAAGGAAGACCATGCAGATACGGGTGGCTATTTGTTGCCATTTTTGGTGTTCTAATTTACTGTAAATTTTGAACACAAGTCTTAAGGCCATGTAAAGAGGGAGAACATCATAATTAGCAGGCAGAAAATCATAAGCTATGAAGGCCTAGTTATATCGACAAAAATGGAAAGTTAAGGTAAATAGAAGAAATAAAATAAAAGGAAGATAGAAAAAAATGGGAAAGAGAATAAATTAAGAGGCATTTTAGTCTTCTGACACAGAATTAACACCGTTACTAACGGTGCAAACTATCTAAAGTACATGTAGTTAGTTGCAATTCTTTTAGTTTATGTAATTTTGTGCAAATCATGTAAAGTTCAATGTATCTAGGGGCAATTAACCCTTTTATTTAATATCCTGGTTTTGAGTTGGCATACCTCGTCCAACAGCCCTTCATATGTAAGTTGAGAACACATGGGAGTGACCATGTCCACCTGCAGCAGAAGTAAATTTTAAGCAATAGCACCAGCATACCCTGACAGGGTATAAGTGCAGGCAAGTTTTGATAGGAGTATCTCAATGTGTAAGTGCAGTATAGTATGTATTGAAATATAAATGAACTTAATCTCAACTTATTTCAGCACCTAAGTTCAAATATCTTACAACTAGAACATCTTGAAGATCATATTCATATAAAGTTATCAGTAACATATAAAATTTGCATGATATCATTTTAAGAGGGGGAAAAACTACCTCCCTATCTAGAGAGGAAAAAAAAAGTGTTCATAGAAAAATCCTCAAATACTCTTCTTTTTGCATATGAAGTTACCAACTTGCATTGCATCATCATTCATTATTTATAAATTATAACTATTTGACAATTAAGAGAGAAAATCAAGAAAAGGAAAGAGAAATAGAAAGAAAGAAATACCTCCCTATCTAGAAGAATAAGAGTATTTATCTCTGATAAGCCCATCTGAAGTAGAAGCAAGTAATTAGTGGGGACACCGAGTGAACATTTGCATGAAATAAAACTCAATTATTATAATGGCTAAATTCACTATAAAAAAAAAAAAGTTATTGAAATGATGTGATATTACATCAGAAGAGTTGACTGGTTCCTCTCCTTGCATGCGATTAAGTATGTCAGCTACATGTACTGATGATTTTCCTTTGGCCCTCACGTTCGGTATAACTCCAAAAGAAAACTACAATACAGAAACAAATAGATAACTTTACATTCACAATGAATGCAAAATGAGAGAACATAAATCACCAGGCTATTTGAAAATTGTTGATTGAACTTCATGATAGTTTTTTGTTTTTACGTTCTTTGGCTTAGTTGCATAATATCAGGTACAATATACAACCTCAAGATTGTGGATGGCCTTTGCTATATGCCAAAGTGAGCTTGTATCACCGTCAACTTGAGATTCCTGCAATGTCAATGAGAAAAAGGCAATGTAAACCTGAGAAGACAAATAAATATATTGGTAACAGTTCAAGTAGCAAGCATTGCTATACCTTGTAAGCAAGATCAAGTTCAAAAGATAATACATCCTCATCTAGAGGAATCATGTATAATGGGTACTCTCCAATAGTCGTCAAGTGATGAACATTTTCGTCCTCAAGGATCTGCACAACCATAACAATTCCTTGCAACACATACGCTTTGGTAAGGAAATCATGTTTGTTTTAACAGGCGAATAATTGTTTACCTTCTCACAAACAACTGTCCGACGAGGAACAAAATACACATGGTACTCTCTCTGAAGGCCTTTCGATATATCATTATGAATATGTTTGCATATGAATTTCATCAAACTTAGCTGAGAATAGACAAGGTAAACCACTTTTGTACATTCAGTTTGAATTGGGTCTGCAGAAAGATACCGCAATTCCACCCCATGTTCCTGTTTAAAATTAGGAATTTTTCAATCCCAGTTAGCGATAAGAAGTAACTACACGGATGTATGACTTTTAAACAACGAAAAAACAAGTATAATCAAAACATTCTCCCAAAAGCACATAATCCATACCAGATGCAAATAAAATAATCTGAATCTAACTTTAAAGACAAGTTAAAATTCCGGAAAAAAGAAGAAGAAGAACCAACTAGATTAAGTAAAACTGGAGAAGCAGAAGATAACTACCTTCAGGAGTGAGGTCTGGATGATCAATGAGAGGGATCCCCCAAGCTTAGGGTCAATGACCAAACACTTCTTGCCCCGAATCTGCGCAACCCACAAACAATGACATTAAGCCACCATTAATAGGATCAGCTGTTTGCTTCCTAAGAGAAAATTCACCAAATTCCAAAACAGCAAATATTTTGCTTTCCTGGATTTTCTTAGCAACCGATAAGAAATCACAGATGACATAAGAAAATAATATCAAATACAAAATGAAATTAAGCCATAATCACAACAATCAGCTGGTTTTTTGTAAGGTAGCGTTCACTAAAAGTGTTAGAATCTTATAAAAGCATATATTTTGCTTTTCTGTATCTTCTCAGCAACAAACCGAAATTAATTACAGGTAGCATAAAAAAATATATGAATCACATAATCGAAAGGATCAACTGATTTCTTTCTAAGATAAAATTCACATCATATTTGGAATCTAAAACAGCATCCTTTTACTTTCCAGAATTGTCCCAGCAAACAAGCAGAAATGAGTAAACTACAGAAGAAGAACAAAAATTGAAGTAGAAATTTATAATTAATTTCATATCTCTACTCACATTCTTGAGGATGTTAACGAGCTCCTTCTGAGACTGTTCTCTGAACATCATTAAAAAAACAAAAATAAAAAGTATCTTCATTAGCTCAATTCTAGTGAAAATTTACTGAGAAATAGTGTAAAATCGACTTGAAATTGATACGAAAATAAATAATGTACCTGAGTGAAGTAAGGTTGATGGGAGCGTTTTCCAAGTTTGGAATCTGAGCCATTGCAGGGTTGTGTTCTCTTCTCCGAACACCAGAGAGAAGAACTGAAGAAGAGGATGACCCAATGATACGACCGGTCGTTCGTGGAATCGATTAATAATGTAGATTATTGGGCAATTATTTTTTATTTATTTCTTTTTTCTGTACCCAAAAAAAATGAGCTGAGTTCTTCCATAAAAAAATAAAAATAAAATTTATTGCTTTATAATCGTTCATCAATTAATTAGTAATCTCAATCGAGTTTGCAAGTCATTGCAAAAAGTGTCAACTATAGAACACTAAACTGCAATTATCCCTAATTAATAATTGCAAATTTGTTTGACGAGTCGTAAACACATTATTCTACCGGTCTAAAAATCATACAAGAAATCAAAGTTCAATATATATTTATCACGATTATGTTTAGATTGAAATGTGTAATTTCCATAGCAGTTTTCCTTGAATTTTATAGCACCATAAGTAAAAAAAAAAAAAAAGTCATATTTCTTTTACTTCCATATTATAATTTGATCAACACTTAAAGATTCATTCCAGTAGAAATCATAATAAAATTTATGTTCCGCGACATAATGCTTATAAAAGACGGGACATGTTTGCATCCTTAAATCTTGAATGAATACCTAACTGCACACGTCTCATCTCCGGGTTATAGTCTCGTCTTTAGCTTTTTCACGTGATCAAAGTATGGTGAGATCATTGCCACCTCGTCATGAAATCATCATGATCCACGTGATATCAATCGTTTTTTATGTTACTCAAACACGATACCTCAAGTATGAAATCTGAACTTTGAAACTCGGGCCACTGAGGCAATGATCATGCATTGCTTTTGGATTGCTTTGGGCCTTGCCGAAATAGTACCCATCAAGTATTATTCAAGAATATTTTATATGAATGATTATCGATCAAATAAAGTAAACCTTGTGATTCCACATTGTTATATTTTAAATCATATTTTCAAAGAAAATCATGAAAATAGAACTAATATAATAGTTCTATCTATCAGGGAAAGTTTAGCATCGTTGAGTGTGTTAATACATTAGCAATGTCCACTACAAAAAAAAATTCGCAATCTGTGGCAAAAATTTATGTCACAGATTTGTGAATTTCAGTTACAAAATGTAATCTGTGACGAAACTGTGACAGAATACTTCTGTTATTATTTGGGTTGTCACAAATGTGTGTCTGACGGAAATTTATGTCACAAATGTGTAGATGTGACAAAAAATATGAATTCTGTCACAATTTGTGATGAAAAAATTTTTGTCGCAGATTTTTCGGCAAAGTTTATAATTTTTTTTTTTTTTTTAGTTTTCGGAATTAAGATTACATTGAAAGGCATACGTACATTGGACACAATAAATTAGAAAACTTGATTTAAATTTTGAGATATAAAATGTTGAGTTTCAAATACACATATAATATGTAAGAACTTATATAAAATTTGGGATTAAAGGCAATTTTAGTATTTAAACTTTAGGGTAAGTGCAAATTTAGTACATGATCTTTTATTATATCAGAGTTAGTATCCACATTTCGATTTTGTACCCAATTGAGTACACGCCGTTAGTCTCCGTCAAATACTCCGTTAACCCTTGCTTACGTGGACTTTTCCTCGCAGACCTGTCAAAAACATGCTGAAGTGGACAAAATTGACACACTCCATTTGCTGACGCGGCCAAATTTTCTGTACAACCTAATTTTCTTCAATATAGTTATGCATTAATTTGTTTATCAAAAATGAGAATTTCATGTACTTTTATTTTTCATGAATTCATGTACT